>JARPMJ010007396.1:0-43288 GCA_033366665.1 Phoxinus dragarum | reverse complement strand
CCACCAGGGACTCCAATGAGCTCTGCCACCCTTCTCCAGGCAGAATTTCGTTGTTCGTTGTCCCTATAGGACAACAATGATGGATCGTATACATTTGGGAACCCTGCAACCGCCACAATCAATTTCTCCTCCATTTTGTACTCGGAACTAAAGTTTCCTGCGCATTTTTAAAGTAGGATGTCTAGAACAGAGGACCTGCGAGAGACTTCCCCCCGTCTCCATGTGCTCTACTTCTATTGGATAGAGCGCTCGCGTTCAACAGAATTAATCTGTATAAGATGGGCATCGGCCAGCTTTTTGACGCGCAAAATTTTTTTAAATGAAGCGCCGCCTTCCCGAATGCTTTGCGGGGCCGTCAAAGTCGCTTGACGTCACCCATAGGAATATAGTGGAGTGCAGCGCGACAGAAGTGTCGCACGGACAAGTGGATCACCGCCGTAACTTTACTCACCAAACAAACCTGAGCCCACAGTGAAAAAGCTGACTCCACATGAAGTTAGTACAGAGTGTGAGTTTAGTGTTTACCTGCAACAACAAAGAGCAAGAACATAAATTAATGTTACCCACCATAGAATAATTAAAACTAGATTATATGTTAATGTCAAATCATAAGCCTTTCAAGTTAAACTCTTCCTTATTTAAAAGTGCATAGAGCAATATTCTGAGTTTTTGCAGAACTATGCCACCTCTGCGGCAAGCGAAACTGCAGCCAGAGATGTGCACGCTCATGGACCACACGCACACGCACGCTTGCACGAGCACGAGCTGTTCATAACCAAAGGAGCATCAGCCGCAAATCTTTTGTTTACAATCATAATGTCTTCAGAGGTAATAAAGTTATAAATCTGCAAGGCATTTTAAATAGGCTATGTGAAAGGAAAGGCAATTGAGTAAATTACACACTTATGTGTGAGGGGAAAACGGGGGTAGTAGAAAACTTATTTTTTTATTTCCATCTATCTCCATGTTGAACTGTGTTATGTGTTTACTGTATCCACTTATGATTGTATTATTATGGAAACACGTTCATGAACAATATAAGTTGTTACTTTGTAAAAAGCTACACAGTTGGTCAAAAAAAGTACACTCAATTGTCTCAAGGTGATAAACAATTAAATGGCACTATGACGTTACCATAAAAACACAAACAGCGTAACGTAATCGCCCGAAGGTTTGCGGGGGTTTAGCCTGTTTTATTGATCTGCTAAGTAGCATATTCCAATAGCAATACATCCTAATTAAGCAGTAATTTGCTTCCCTATGTTTACTCTCGTCTTATTCCGACGCCTGTCTGAGTCCAATTTGGCCCTTTTGGTTGCACTAGACAAAAGTTTTCTTTTTTTATCTTACGTGGAGTTTGCGTTGGTGTTTGAAATGAACTACAAGCAGGTCTCTTACAATCCATCTTCTACGGAGAATGCGGCGAATACACAACCTGCCAGACATCGCTGAGCGTGCCGTGAACGCGCATGACGTCACGCCCAGTCTAAGATACCGCCCGAATCCCTCTTATTTATTTTACTTTACAGGATTATAGAGACAATCTCAGTGATCAGAGAAGGGCTCATTCAGCCCATCAGGCAATTGTTTAAGGATGTATGGTTAGAAAACCGGTATTTTTAACATGAAAAGTTGCTTAATCGACCTTTAAGATGAACAGCTAAGAACTATTAAAAAACACATTTTGTAGATTAAGCGACCTGTCTCAAAAGTATAAAGATCACAACAAACTATTTTAATTTTTAATATTGCACAATGGCCGAACACACAGCATGGCAATTAATACAATTGATGGAGACTGTTGCAACACTGTAAGAATCACTACACTAGGGATTGCGGACAGTATTACAGAACATAAATACACAGACATAAATACACAATGAAATAATATCAACCTGATCAAGGAAAGAAACTTCAAGTCCGCGTGGGCATTAGACGAGGCTGTGACGGGACATAAGCATCAGCGTGACTCAAAGAGCTGTGTTAAGGAGACTTCTCTCACTCAGCCTGTCTAAACACATGCAAAGAGGACCTTAAAACACAACACATCGATTCAAATATGTTAAAATACAGAGACCCACTGAAAAAAGGGAGACTGGTCACCTGTTAGATTTATCCAATTATATTTAGTATGTTTTACTAAATGGTTTTATGTAAAACGTGATAGCATTGTGTTGACTATGTTCAGAAAGAGGGCACGAACATATTTTGCTAATGTGTGGATAAAGTGATTCAATCAAGTGAATACCAGTTCTCGTTTTATCTTCTATTGGTGAAACCAATTCAATGCGTTGGCAGCTGTAATGCACAGAACGCCAGCCTGCATGGACATGCAATTACGAGTAGCTAGTAATCCAAGCGGAGTAGATGATGTGACAGCCGTATGAGAGAGACTGTGTTCCCCCGCGCGTAACGTCCGCCCGGATACTCCGCTCCCTCCCCCCGGGGATTCCCCAAAACATCGTAGATTCGTGTCCGTATATTTTCCGTTGTGTTTGTTACGAACCCGTGGTTTACATATGCTCGTTTTAAAAGGGTTCAGCCTATTCTCAGAAAGAAAGACTAATTAGAACACAACAAACACACACAGAACATACAAAAGGCAACACCCATAAGGCTGAGGCCGTAACAGTGTTCCCTGTTTTTGCCTCTTGAACCATATTTTTTAACCGTTTTTGAACATCTTTGACGGATCGTGAGATAGGTGGGTTGAACTTGACACTGTTAACTCTTTCCGTTATTGTGGTCCAAGCTTTGCGTTTTTTTGCTATTGCATTTGTAATCGTTAAATTTGTTCATTAAAGTTGATTTAGCAGCATTGTATTCCTCTAATATACAAATATTTTCCACAAAGGAAAGACTGTATAGAAGTGTGACGAGCCGAGCGCGTACTGTCGGCCATTTTGTTTAAGTTGTTCAGTCATATTTTTCCCACAAAGAAAAGCGATTTAGACTGTCTTAATAAAGGACATAAAAGTGGATACAGGCTGGAACGAATGGTTAAATAGTGGGATCCTGACACTCAGTATGCACTAAAAATACAGATACGTGTGCAGTGAGTTAAACATTTGGTCACTGGTGAGTCAAATATCAAGATGTCAGTTTTATATATTATATTTCTGTAAGATAAGCTATCCTGTGTTGCCGATGACGTTCTCCTCCAGCGGGCGTACGTTAGTTCTCAGAGTAATGAGACACATTACGCTCTGTCTCAACTGCCTGATCCACTTTTAAGTCCTTAAACACTCGTTTTTTGGGGTCGACAGCTTATAAAAACTTATTTCTGCGTTTCTTAGCTTGTTTGCTGTACACTTTGTCATACAGCAGCTTTTAGGTATTTTTCTGTCTTTAGTTAGAAGCAAGAAATGACAAGGAGGCAGCCTCTCGCAATGCAAAGTCAATGGAGACGGTTGGATTGTTTTCCCCCTGGGTGTGGGCGTGGCCTAAATACTGAATCTGTCTCTATTGGTAACTATAGAGAAGGGAAAAAAACTACTTTGGGGGTGAGGTAGGCTACTTAGCCCCAGCCATGTTCATTTTTGTGGCGTAAAGACCCAAAATACTGCTTTGCCAGGAACTGCATTAATGTTTTAAGTTGTATGGTACATTTTGAGTAAGTTTAACCTTTTAGAAAAAAAACAAAGGAGAAAAATTATTTGTTTCTGTCTTTAAAGTTTACGGTTCTTTTGTTTATTGAGTATGTTGTACTTTGTGTTTTTGTTTTGTTACATTTGATTATTTAGTTTGATTTATTTTCTTTCTAATGTGATCTCTCTTTGTTTCTTCTTTGTGTGTGTGTAGGCGCCATAGACATTATATAAACTGGACACAGCGACCCCATAGGTTTCAACGGAGAGAAATGAAGTCAATTAGAAGCATCACTTCCTGATCGCAAGGCGAACTGCGCAGACTCAAACTGAGCTTGACGACGTAGATGTGACGTGAGCAACCTGTAGATCTTCTAGTCGCTGTGCCGAGAGAAATCTGAATGATCTCTTCCGAATCTCGCAGAGACGGAGAGCGTGAGCATTAGCTGTCCATGAGCTAGCAGCGGGAGCAACTTTATCACTCTCTGTGGGCTTCTCTCTTGACTTTATGCCTCCACGTCCTCCCGATTGCTTGCGAGCTTCTCTGCCTGTCCATACGGTAATTTCTCGACTTGTGCGACAGAGTCGCGCGGTTATGACGCAATCGTTAGCCTATTTTTACAAAAACTGCTTCTACGGGGCCATAACGTAAGATACAAGGTAGTGGAGCCTTTTATACATTTTCGTGTTTCTTTAGAAATAAACAATGGACAAACGGTGTCTTTAAACGCCTCAGATGTAAAGTTATTGGCTGTCAAAGTGACGCCAAAATGAATGGGAGTCAATGGAATGCTAACAGCAGGTGGGGGTCCGCTAGCCAATGGCGGTGCCCGGGGAAGCTTCAGTGTCTTCCAAAACACTGCCCCCCTGGTAGGCGCTGAGCACTTCCTGAAGTGGGCTGGATCTCTGCTGCACATTGGGCTTATGTTCACCAAAGGTTGTCTCTATTGCTGTCATTATTTGCAGTGAACTCTGTGGATGTGATTCTGATTGGTGGGGTCTTTTTTTGTATCTGGTGCTGTCGACCGATTTGATTGTTCACTTTGTTTTAAAAAATTATTGGCCAGCTATTTTAGCTTTAATAATTTTTTTATTTTATTTTTAACAGGAACTCACGCCACTTGCCATTTTCTAAATATAACTTGTGTGTCTTTATTTGGATTGTTTTTCACGCTATTTCGGGGTGGCGTAGCCGCTAAGAATCGAGCCACTTGCTACATTAGCAATAATGAAGAAGACATTTCTACTGAAATACACTTGAATCCAAGTGAAGCAACACTTCTCCGAGTTTCAACACTCAGTAGATGAGATCAGAGGAAGTGACCAACCACAGGAGGAGCTGATGATGCTTACAGGAAGAGCAGTAACTATATATAATGAAGAGGAAGACTGACAGAAACAGAAAATGTCTGATAAGTGTGATCTGTGTCTGCTGGGACTGATCATTCTCTCTTCACTTCTCACAGGTAAAGAAATCTGTATTTTCTCTAAACACATTTAGTGGAGTTAGTCTGGAAAGAGTTCATTTGAACATGCTCAGTTTATTCTTGCACACATTCACGTTGTGATCTCAGAGTTGTGTATCGATACACACAGATCATACTGTATTATTCCTGATACTGGACATAGTGTCACTCAAACATCTGATGATGGAGATTATCTTCATATTAAGAGTGTGTCAGTGATTTGAACAGCTCTCTGATAAAGACTAATAGTTTATTCTGGAGAGTGTGTTGTTTGCTTTAAATGAGGAAAAAAGGGTAACATTGTACAATAAGGGTATATGAATAATCATGCACTAATACCTGGATTAATACTTAACTCAACATGAACTAATGATAATTGAAAGCATGGATTCACTACATGTTAGACATGTTCAGAGGTGGACAAAGTACACAACTTCCTTACTTGAGTAAAAGTACAGATACTACTGGTCAAATATTACTCCGTTACAAGTAAAAGTTGTAAAGACTGATTTTTACTTAAGTAAAAGTACAGAAGTACTCATTTTTAAAAGTACTTAAGTATAAAAGTAATTGTCAATGCATTGTTTTATTATTGTTGCATTATTGCATGTAATAGCCAATTTATAGTACAATATGCCTCTGAATCTCTGCCTGCCTACCCTCATATCAATATCACATGTATTTCTATAACACAGTTCCAGTCGTGGGATTGAATAAGTCACTCAATAACGTCCACAATGGTTTCGGACGCCCAAATGGCTGTTCCCAGTTTTTTGGCTTTTAGTATGAATATGTTAGCCTTGTTATCTATAAGCTAGTGTGCTCCAAAACAATGACAAAATTCGCATTTAGAAGACCAAACCCAACGTTGAAAATTAAAATCATGTTGATGTCAGAATCCAATGTCAGATTGACGTTAATCTCCAACGTTGGACAGACGTTGTATTGTGGTTGAAAATTGGTTGACTTCAGAAACCAACATCAGTCGAGTTCTGACGTCAACCAGACTTTCATTTACAACCAAAATGCGACCCCTGCAACCAAAATCATCCCTGACGTTACTACTTTCTACTCAAGGCCCTTGACAGAAATGTAGTTGAGTAAAAAGTACGATATTTGTCTTTCAAATGTACTGAAGTTAAAGTAAAATGAGTCATAACTAATCATGCACGCGTTTTCAGCGCGTTCAGTCGGTTCACAGCGGTGTTTAAAATCTGCTAGTGCATTCACAGTCAGAGAATGTTTCTAGTCGTTAAGTGTGTCCAGCATTACTCTGCTATCAGCGGCTCAAACCTCCGTTACTAACTCTAAAATGACGTTTTGGAATTAGCAACGGAGCATGGGTTTAGATGCGCAAGGAATTAGTCCTACATACAAGAGCGTTTTAATGACAAAAACTTTACAAACGTCTTGAAATACATCATCTGAACAATATTTCGAGGTGTGGTAACTGTAGTATAAGCGGAATAATTGACTCCAGACCGTTGAATTATTATAAAAATAATGCACACCCGAGGTCCGCTTCGCGTCGTGACCGCATTACCACCTCGGGTGTGCATTATTTTTATAATAATTCAACGGCCTGTCGTCAAGTATTCCTTACATAAACTTTTCATTAACTTCAGTGGGCTGTACTAGGCTACTACAAGGGAATTGTAATTGGTTGCTTTTTCTGCAGAGAGCCGATCTCTGTTGATGTGTCTTAAAGGGGTCATGACATGAGAAACCAAATTTGCCTTGATCTTTTGGTATATAAGAGGTCTTTGTACCATTAAAACGTCCTGCAAGTTTCATAGCTTAAGACGTCCTCCCCATTATAAACGAATCATTTATTTAATCAAGCTCTAAATACAGCTCGTTCTGGATCCATGGTAAGAAGTGACGTCACGGTACGAAGTGACGTACCAGCGTTTGCATATAGACCGCCTCCAGAACTAGACAACTACGCTTTAAGCGCAAGGCAACTACGCTCATTTCGTATCATTGTCGCGCCCGCGCGCTGCGCGCCTCACAAGTGTTCAGCCGACGGACAGCGAGTGGGTCTGTGTACAGGGAGATTACGACGCCGCAGATGTGCTGTTCCTGGCTGTGGACAAACAACATCTTTGAATACGCTGCAGAAAGATCCAGACGTCAGGGAAAATGGATGCACTTTATTTTTTGCGGACGTCTCAGTCACGGCAGTGTTAATTTAAGCGTTTGTTCTATACATTTTAAGGATGACTGTTTTGAGCTTTGCCAGAAAACTGTCGCTCAAAGATAAGTCCGTGCTGACTATTCTGGGCTCAACATCGACGACGCAAACTGTAAGTAATGTATTTAAAACTTTAAACTACTTTTTAAATACGCTGAAAGATCCAGTCGTCAGGAAAAAATGGATGCACTTTATTTTTTGCGGACGTCCCAGTCACGGCAGTGTTCTATACATTTAAGGATGACTGTTTTGAGGAAAAAATCCCAATATGATGCTTGGCTTTGCCAGAAAACTGTTGCTCAACGATAAGTCCGTGCCGAGTCTGGGCTCAATAACGACGACGCAAACTTACTTTTTACCATGGCTAATATAAACACATTTGTATAAGAGAATCTTGAAAATATGTCGCCTTTCTAGTAGGCCTACATGTGATAGAAAATTAAAAATGTTGCCTTTATCAATGCTGCATCTTCAAAGATGGCCTGTCTGTGCATGCATTTTTGTCTGTGGTACACCCGATCATTTCATTGGAATTAGTTAAATAATGTTAAACTGTTAGCAAATGAAGCTATAGGATAATTATGCAACAAGAATCCGTTTTCAAGTGTCTCGGGTTATTTTTTTTTTATTAATTCAAAATAGTTTCACTTTCCATGTGGACACGGGCTGATCCAGTCTTCGTTGTTGTGGTGATGGTTCATTTTCCTCTGATTCCGGCTCAAACATAATAAGGTTTTATCATTGCAAGAGCCATTTTTCGCATGCATCACCCACTACTAAACAGTTGCGCCGAATCCGCAAATGTTCTGGCTGGGGGCGTTAATAATTGATGCATAGGCACTGACGTTAGCCAATCATAACAGTGGCCGTTAACACTGAACTCTTAAAGGGGAAACACCCCCAAAACAGACTGTTTGAATCAGAGGATGAGAAACAGGGTGGGAAAAGGTCCTAAATCACTACATTTTAAAAGTTTTTTGTAAAAAAAACTATAGTAATACTATAATTGCACCTAAGGGAACATAATAATAAAATAAAAAAAAACATGTCATGACCCCTTTAATTGTTTCATCGATGGTTTGTTGGGACCTTGCGAGCCACATGATTTTTGCCAAAGAGCCAGATATGGCTTCTTCTTCTATAACAGAATGTCTTATTAGTATATAGACAACAACAGAACACTTTTTCGGCATGATTTGCCGAAGGTTTTGCGCTCGTTTGTCTTCCACTTCGTGTTGCTTAATGGCGGGCGCTTGTTTGTTTTACCCTTCGCCGCGTTGCTATGCGCGCGCAGTGCATTATGGGAGTAAAAGTCCCGGATGTCCGACCTCGAGAATTTCTCCACTCTGCTGGCGTGATTTTTTTTCCCAAACCAGTTCGGCGCAAACCACGCCCCCCGCGATGACTCGCGTCTATAGCTCGATTTCATTGGTCAACTCTATCAAAGCGTTGATTGGCCGCACATCGCTGAAATCCAAAATACAAGTATACAACTTATATATATATATATTATTATTCTATATTGTTTTATTTATAAGATAAATAAATAAATAAAAATCATAAAAACTGTAAATAAAAAGAGGTGCTTTTTTCCCCTGTGCAGTTACTAGTGTTAACGAGTGTCCAAATTAAATATTTCACGTCCGCACACACACACACACACACACACACACACACACACACACACACACACACACACACACACACACACACACACACACACGCACACACACACAAACACACAAGCAAACCAAAAAAGAGCTTTACAATGAGAAAACTACACGCGTTTTTGTATGTAACAAATCTTCCAGAAAATGATGTCAAAAACAAAACAAATATATACATTTTTATTACACGTTTGCCTTTTATGGGTAAAAAAAAGCAACATTACATACAATTCACAATTTCTAAACATAAATTTAACTTTAAAAGGACGCATGAAAGGAGTTTTTATGTGCAGTTGCTACTGTTAACAAAAATTCATAGCACAGAATTGATAAATGATAAATAATAAATAATACGTTTAACTTATCTACTAACATACAATTTGAAACACTGTTAATTACCCTGTACCTGTAATTACCCCCCTCCCTCCCTCCCTCCAACACACACACACACACACACACACTCTCTCTCACTTACACACACTCACACTCTCTCACACACACTCACACTCTCTCACACACACTCACACTCTCTCACACACACACACACACACACACACACACACACACACACACACTCACACTCACACTCACAACATACAAACTTTTGCCATTTTAAGGTTGATGCGAGTAATTCATTGCCACAGACTCTGACAATTTGTGGAGTACCCTGACAACCCTTTTCCCTCTTTTCCCTGCATGTCTACTGTAGTCATGCTCTGAACCAGAAGTACTTTTTCTGGGGCGTCCAGCTGTCAATTGTCGCCTTGAACCAGTCTTGGTTGATCTTCGGGCCACTGCTGTTGGCTGACAGCCAATAATGGGACCTGGTCGTCTAGCAGCTCGTCTTAACGCTGCTGCACGTTTTGACACCGACATCCCTTTCCCAAAACAGTAAAATGCAGAGAGCAGTTGTGTTGGGTTGTGCTGCATCTTTTCAAACTGCTTGGCCATTGTAGTCATGGCATCACTGTAGTTGGAGTTTTCAGCCAGTTCACCAAGTAGTCCAAGCATCCTCTTCACAGGAGATTGAGGTAGAGATGCTGTTTAACAAGAAAACAATAATAACAATTAAATTACAACAACCAATAAAAATAAAATGGCACAAACACTTGGACCAGGGGCCGGTTGGACCACCTTGTGCGTAAGTTACAACTTAGCCTGGTTTTGACGTAAATGGCAACTTAAGCACTACTAAATATTTTTTTGCGTTGCACCATTAAACTTTGTTGAAGCATAACTCTATGTATAAAGTAAATATTTACAGAAGCCTCCGATCAGGAGTAACGGGTGAGATAAAATAGCAGACAGGTTAAACTGCATCAATAAGCTCTTCTTTTACCTGACAGACTTAAATTCTTTAGACATATGTGATAATGCTGACATTTAAACTCACTTACATCTTAAGAGAGAGAACAGAACATTATTTGAATAGATTGCTTTGTTAGCGGCTCATCAACACACACCCGTCTTACTGTGTGCATCTGTCACGTGTTGTGCATGTCAAATAAAATCAGTCATAATCAATAGATGCTATTTCTTGTGTTTTTTTGTATTACTTATTTAGTTATCCTTATTAATTAGTTTAAAATACAGTTTCTGAATGTTAGTTACATATAAACACACCTGTTATTCATGGTTAAGTGTCATATTTAATGGAAACGTATTTGTATTGTTAAGTGAGGCAAAATAAGTTAGAATGAAGGATAAACTGAATCTGAATGCTTCTGCTCTATTTCCAATTTACATACTTCATTATTTGGAAAATAGCATAACGTGTTTTCTAATAGTTTTATTTTTTTATACAGACATAAACGGTCCCTAATAAACATTTAGATCCAAAACTTGCAAAAACTCGCTTCGCCTCAGAATGCCTTTATTAACCCACTATGTCATATGGATTACTTTTATGAAGGATAGTTGCGCTTTTTGGAGCTTCAAAAACTCGGACACTATTCAATGCCATTATAAAGCTGGGAAGAGTCAGGATACTTTTTTATAACTCTGATTGTGTTCGGCTGAAAGAAGACAGTCAGATACATCTAGGATGGCTGGAGGATGAGTAAATTATGGGATAATTTTAATTTTTAGTTTGAACTGTTCCTTTAACTCTTCTAATCTTCATGAACTCACCTCCCTCTGAGTTACTGTGCATACAGTGTTGGTTGGAGTATGCGGCCTCTAGAGTAGATGAGCTGGGGGAAGACCGGTCCAGCTGATGCATGTCTACTGTTCCTTACACACAAAATGAATATAAATATTGCAAGAGAATTTCTGTTAATTAGGTCACCATTGGAAACAAGAAAAAAAAAAAGAATAAATTGAAAAACAAAACAGCACCAACCCTCCCTTTATACTGACCACCATCTTGAGCAGTGAAATTGTACTGACCATCCGTATCGCAGGTTTCTTGTCTTGGAGGCATGTCTATAAAATGTGTATACTAATGTCACACTGCTGACTAGTTGTTGTTTTTTTAATTAAACATGTATAATGAAGGTTATATGTCCCACTTGTCTTAAGCTGTCTTACCTGGTGCCAATGTGCTTGACTTGGGCATATTTTGCCTTAAAGGGTTCAGGAAGTCAAGAGAAACTGAGGCTGTGAAGAAGATGAATCGGACATTGTCTTTAAATACCTTCTTTAGATATTTGCCACATGTGTGAAAAGTGATTCTGCAAAAGAAATATTACCTTTTGTTATTTTCAGCAGCTCAGCTCTCATTTCAGCTGTTGTGGGGAGAAAGTTGATGGAGGTTATGTTGTAGTTTTGCACCACTGCTGCCTGGTGTTTGCATGGTGCCCCACTATGGCCAACTGGACATGTGCAGAGTTCCAACTCCATGTCCACGGTACAGGCGTCTCCTGATGTGGAGGATTTCACCTGAAACTTCTTCTCTCCAATCTAACAGTGACATGAAGACATGACATATAGACATATTTACAAAAAGATCTTACAATTTTATAATGATTCATATTTTTAAATTATTCTTCACCTGAGAAATATCAGACGTTTTAATATTACTTTCTGTAGCAAGGAATCTTGACCGCTGGAATGCCTCCCAATGGCCAAGTGCAACGTCTGTCACACGTGCCTCGTAGTACACCTCTAGTCGGGTGATGAAAAGGTTGAATAATTGAGGGAGGTTGAATGCTTTTGTTCTTTGGAGTATTTTGTCTTTCAAAACATGCATTGCCGCCTCCACATAGTTGTTTGTTTGATTGCCATGTGTTGGCAAGTCTCTCCTGTAGCTGAGAGCCCAACTCTCACGTCGAATGTAAAGTACCCGTAGATAGGTCAGGAACTTCTTGTATCTGTAGCGAGTTAAGACAAATAATACATTCAAAACAATAAATCCCTCAAAACAGGCTTTTGGAGGGTGAACATATCAAAGTACCTCTACCTGTCTACTATTTTCTCTACCTGTTGGTCAAAGGGTTGTCCAGGGCTTGCTGGTACATCAATTCAACTGTACTCATCTCCCTGGCATAAAGCATGTCTTTTACTATGCTGAACAGTGTCTGCCTGTCCTTCATCTCAATGCTGTGATCTTTGTTCCACAACCACCTCCACACAGCTTGCAGAAGATGAAATATGCAGAGCAGCTGTGTGGCTTCAGGAAAGACCTGGGCTATAGCTCCCTTTCTGCCTTTGAGTCATCTGTAAGAAACACGCAAGGCCCTGCCTCACCTCGCCCTCCAAAGGAATCCTTTGTCAATAAAGACTTCAGCAGCTCCAATCCCTCACTAATTGTCCTCTCATCTTCTGACTGGGTTATCACTATCCCAAGAGGAAGACCACCAGCACAAGTGTGTGTGAGAAGCAGAAACACTCTGCAGTTCTCCCGGTCCATGTTACCAGATGAATCCATAAAACACATTTCTCCACTATTGGAAAGGCTGTGTGTTCGTTTCATTAATGGGGAACAAATGGCTACAAGTGGTGTTCCTGCTGAGGACATTTTAAGCTTGGCACAGCTGTCATCACACGTTGCATTGTAGGATTCTACCTGCCTTTTCAAAGCCGCTAGCATTCCCTCCCCACTTTGCTCTCCAAACTCCTGCTTATTCACTTTCTGATACAGTCTGCAAATTAAATTGATTGTTTAACTGCATAAGTCAGTCAAAGCTACTGATTTGAAGACCAAGTACATTTTCACATACCTGTAGCAAAACTGAAGGTCTGGGCAAAGGGCACGGTTAGCTGAGGCATATACATATTTGTTGCCATGCTCAGCCAACAGGTCACTTTTCAGAACTGCCAGAGCTGATGTAGGGCTGTGCCCAATCTCAAACAACTGAGTTAGCGTTTCAATTGCCTTGACCCCCACATCTCTGTGCCTCAGTGCCTCCGCAATAAAGATGTTATGATTATGTACATTGTACAAGCGCACATAAGCTGGGTAGGTGAGTATATGGGGATCATTGCTCCTGAAAAATAAAAACAAATCTTACAAAGTAGCTGACAAAAGCAAAAAAAAAAATGTTTTATTTCGTTTTCACATTGCTAACCCACCTACTAGATCCTCCCCTTTTGTCTACAGTCTTAACCAGAGTGCAAACCATTTTAGCCTCACAGCCTGTATTTTTTGAGAGCCGTCGTTGATTAGCTGTGCCTGATCTGGCACAAACATTGTGTTGGCACCTATAATGAGCCTATGGATAGATATAGATAGAGTATGAATGTTTAAATATACAGAACTATGCAAAAGTCTTAGGCATGTTAGAATTTCATTTAGATATTTATATAATTTGCATTAGTGCGCCAATAGGAAATATTAGTTTAAATTTCCAAATTTTCATTTTGCCCTGTAATAATCCACTAAGAATGAATCCACTTCTGTATGCACAAGGAGTCCAAAACAGACAGTATGGTCCATAGGATCTGGTCTGAGAAAATGCTGTAAATTGAGAATGTTTAAAAAAATAATGTCATAAATAGTTTTCGGCAACACTTTACAATAAGGTTTCAATTGTTAACATTGGTTAATGTGTTAATAACTAATGAACTAACCATGATGACCAATGCAATACTGTCACGGTTTTGTTCACGTCATGTCTGCTTCCTTGTCTGTCATGTGATCCCTTGTAGTCATGTGTCTTGTCATGAGTTTATTGTCTGATTGTTTGATCATTGTTCACAGGTGTCCCTTGTCTGGTCGTTAGTCTTGTATGTATTTAAGCCCTCATGTTTGCCTGTGTCTGTGTCAAGTATTGTTTCCTGTAAACCACTGTGAGTAGGTGTTCGTCCATGTCATGTTTTCATGCCACGCCATGGTTTTTGTTTGTTGTTAAGTTTTGTTTGATTAAAGCTGCACATGGGTTCTCTTTAAACTTGCCTCCAGTGGATCCCTCATTACAAATACATTTGGTCCTGTATTTGTTAATATTAGTTAATAAAAATCCAGCTGTTTATTGTCTGTTTATGTTACTTAACAGTACATTACCTAATGTTAACAAATACAATATTTGATTTTAATAATGTATTAGTGAATGTTAAAAATGAACATTAACAAAAGATTAATAATGCTGCAGAAGCAGTTAATTACTAGGTCATTCTAACCAATGTTAACTAATGAAACTTTATTGTAAAGTGTTTTTTTTTTTATGTACTATTGTTATAGATTGTACTATTTAAGATTTGCCGGTAGATTTCTCATTGAAGACATTGGAGATTTTGCCACAGGATTTAGTATATCTTTAGTATATAAAGCACAATATATACATAATTGAAATACCTTAAAAAGCACACGTTGTCCCTTGTTTGGTTTTGTCACTGCAACTCTCCAGCTCACTCCTGATGACTCCCCAAGCTTTTTCACCCATTCCTTCACTTCCCAAACGTCTGTCAGTGCAATTCTGAACGACGTCTCAAAGCTTGTGTGGTCCAGGTGTGATTGGCCTTTTGGAGTGCACAAATGATAGGTGCAGAAATGATAATTGTAACCTGGAGGTAACCATTTCTGTAAATTAAAAATAAATGTTAGTCACTGAGATGGTCCCAACGTTTCGATACATAACAATAAACTAATTTTATTAAAACAAATAATATTACAAGCGTCATATTACAATAATCAAAAAGATGTTATATCAAATTAATTGAATTCAAATTCGTAACCTTTAGATCTGAGGCTTGGTATTCATCACAGCCAGAATAAGTGTTCTCCACTGAGGAAGATAGAAATTCATCAGATAAAATAAGTTAAAATTATAATCATAATTGAAACCTACAAATACTTATAAAAAATATAGTGAAAACAACCAAATCTTACCGTTTGTCAACATCGGATCCATTTAGCTGATGTCTAAACTTTTCTCCTCAGATGACTACTACGTTAGAGTTGACCAATGAAATCGAGCTATAGACGCGAGTCATCGCGGGGGGCGTGGTTTGCGCCGAACTGGTTTGGGAAAAAAAATCACGCACTCTGCTGCTACCGATTGGCCACTACAGCGTCGCGCAGTTGATGACGTCATCCGCATGCGGCCCAGCGCGCTATTTCCATACTGTCTATTGGCGCTTTTCCACTGCATGGTACGGCTCGGTTCGGCTTGGTACGGTTCTACTCGGCGCGGAACGGTTCGGCTCGCTTCGCTTTTCCACTGCGTGGTACGACTCGACTCGGTACGGCACGGTTCAGTTTGCTTTAGCTCGGTTGCTTTTCCACTGCAGTTAGTACCGCTTCAAAGTGGGTGGGACTGAGGTCCGGTGGTAGCCGTGTGCGGCTAAGAGCTGTGCTACTTCCGCTCCTCGGCAACCAACGTCTGCACCTCGTCCACTGACCACGATTCAGCCATTTCTTGTTTGATTTTTTAAAAACTTTTTTTGTCAAGTAAATTCTCTAAAAACAGGCGCTACCGCGTTGGCTGTTGTCTGACTATTTAAATCTAGCGGGTTTAGTGTCTCGAGTCGCAAATACAATGACGCTGAAGTGACAATTCTGTCTGACCAATCAGTGATCTGCACTGTTTTTACGTCACATTATAGTATCGGTACGGTACGCTTGGAACCTCAACAGAGGTGGTACCATTTAAAGCGAGCCGAAGCGAGCCGTACCGTACCGTACCATGCAGTGGAAATGCGCCATAAGTGAGCCGTACCGAACCGAGCCGTACCGTACCATGCAGTGGAAAAGCGCCAAAGCGTGCCGTGCCGTACCGAACCGAACCGTTCCGTACCATGCAGTGGAAAAGCGCCATATGGCTATTTCGCGCTGAAAGAAAGCGAACGGCTGGGAGTAAAAATGGCGATATCAGCGTTGGAGTTCCGATATGTCCTACTTGAATGGACTGAGGTTGAGGATACAGGGTCCCATAGTATTTTGACCATTGACTGTGTCAATGTCAAAGACTGTGGATTTTTTCAGTTAAAGACTTTCTTGAAAGGACGAAAAAACTGAGAAGCTGGTGGAATAGCGAAAAGGCCGCCTTCTAACCTTCTGAAATACATCATCAATCGTAAGTATTCCTAATTTTAATTAAAGCGGTTTGTGTGAGAAAACGAACAGTATTTATATCGTGTTTACCTCTTGTAAATTCCACAACCGTCCAAGTGATCTGAGGGCGGGCGTCACACACCAGGAAGCGCGCGCGCCCTCAGATCACTTGGACGGTTGTGTACAAGAGGTAAACACGATATAAATACTGTTCGTTTTCTCACACAAACCGCTCGTTTGGTGTCTTAGGTCATCGATGTGTACTTACGATGGGGAGTTGTTTAATTTGTACTTCTCTGTGCATGCTCTTTGAGGAGGTGACCATAGATAGACCTGCATTATATGACTGACAGACAAATATCAAAATTGAAACTACTACGGAAACAAAGACACCTACATCTTGGATGCCCTTGAGGTAAGCTAAAACATACCAAAATTCAATTTCAAAGTGAACTATCCCTTTAATTTGTTTCATATCTTTATATCGTTAATCTGCATTTATACATACATAACCTATTAACTATTGGGAAGCTAAACATAAGAATCAATATGAAACATGAAAAAGTTTCTAAAAGTTGCCAATAAATTAATATTGTGATGTGAAATAATTTTTCAGATTGAAGTTATAAAGGGCTCTGGGGTGTTGCCAGGCAGAAGTGGAAAGCCTTGCCACCTCTGCCATGGTGTGGGATCTGCTGCTGGGCACCTGTGATTTGGAGACTTTGCTGAAAAGCAACCTGAACGGTACAACATGTTCCTAATCTCTTCTGTCCTTGTCATGTCAGTCATATTCTGTGGAATAAATTATGTTTGTGTGCTGGCATACCATCGCTTTTTTACTTGGCATTTTTGTATTTCCTTGCACCTCAAGAAAATGTGATGTGTGTGTGAATGTGAAACTCTTGCTTTCTCCACCTTCATTTTACCCCCTTTCATAATAATTTTTAAATATTACTTTCACGAGTTCACACTTACAAATAAGTCAGATGGAATAAATGGTATGCATATTTGGCGTGCTGTCCGAGGAGAGGGCTCCGGGCTCGGTATTCGGCCCGAACCCAGAGTACTCCCCCCGTATTGCTGGTTTAGGAAGTAACCAGGCGAGTGTGAGGAGACGGGGTGGTGGAGGGATGCTGAAAAACTGTCGA
The DNA here is from genome assembly GCA_033366665.1 of Phoxinus dragarum. NCBI lineage: Eukaryota > Metazoa > Chordata > Actinopteri > Cypriniformes > Leuciscidae > Phoxinus > Phoxinus dragarum. The sequence goes on along the minus strand of JARPMJ010007396.1, from coordinate 25,794 downwards.
GGAACATTGATGAGTCAAATGAGTATGTATATAGGTCTCCACTCATGCTGATTGGATAGAAATGTTGATTACTGATTGTTGACAGCTGGTAGGAATGATGTGATAATTGGATCAATTATTTGAACGTGCTCCTCCCGAACTTTGTTTATAAAACATCATTTAAGGTGGGAAGCCAACCAGAGGGGATGGGGAGCAGCTGGTCGCCCTGGACCAAATTAAAAAGGCAGCCATTATTTGGTGAGTAAATGCATAATGTGTTGAGAAGGGAAAACAAAACTTTTAAGACTTTATAATTTCACCACTTTAACAATAGCCTACTTGTATCAATGTTTATTAGGCATCAATGTAGACTCCATTATTGTTACTGTATCTGCTTGGCACCTATAATACTAATTCATCGCTTGCTCACTTCTTGATCCTACCTTTCCTCTTCTAAAGCCACATTTCTGGGATATTGCGCTGTAAGGTGTGTAGTCCTATATTTTGTAGAACATATAGTGTTGCAAATAACCTCATGGAATATTGTTGTCATCTGAAGTGATCATAAATAATCATATTCACCTCTCCTTCACCCGTAATCCCCTCTGTCCTTTGTTTGTGCCTTATTTTGTCTATACCGGTAATGATTTGCTTGATTTTAATGCATATCCTATTGCTCTTCGAGTAAACCTAGCATGGCAGCTCGCCGTGTGTGTGTGTGTGTGAATGGGTCAATGGGAGGCCATCGTAAAGTATTTTGGGTACTGTTGGGTGCAGGAAAATGCGGGTGATGTTTTCAATCAGAGTTTCTTTCAGATTTAGCAGAATCCAATCAGAATCTTTCAATTGACGTGTTTACATGACACATTTTTTATTATGATCATCCATTTATCCAAAATATGTGTCCAATCGCAGCTGTACTGTAAGCACTTTGCGTTCCTGATGAAGCACTATATTATTATTATTATTATTATACTGTCTTATTACTTTTGTCTTTTCTAGATGCTACATTGAAGAAGTGGCCGGCAGCCAGCCGAGGACAGATGGGCACATCTATCAATTCGAAGCTCACGGAGCTGAGAACATCAACAAGATACTTTTTTTTTTTTTCTGTTGTTTTTTTTTTAACTTATTTTTGTTCTTGTACTATTTGATTGTTCTTAAGTAAATAAATAATGTAATGTAAATATCTACATTTTGGGCTTTTATTTATGTTGCCTAGTAGCTATGGATTTTCATAATTTTACTAATATATAGGTGAACATATACGTGCATATATGTACATATAATATAGGAAAACGGCCAATTTTATATATGTCACATATATTAAAAACCTATATCAAAACATATATGTTTATATAGGTTCTTTCCATGTGGGCCAGAAAAAATAATACTCAAGTACACTTTTTGAGTATCTGTACTTTACTTAAGTACAGTACTTAAGTAAATGTACTTTGTTACTGTCCACCTCTGGACATGTTTGATAGTTAATGCATTTAACAATAACATTTATATCTGGGATGAGCTCATATTGTGGCCATAGTTTGTGTGTGTGTGTGTGTGTGTGTGTGTGTGTGTGTGTGTGTGTGTGTGTGTGTGTGTGTGTGTGTGTGTGTGTGTGTGTGTGTGTGTGCGCTGTGAGTTACACTTTTAGCTCACTGTGACTCACATTGATGAGGTTGTGACCACATGGTGAGATCATTGTGAGATTAAAGTGTTCACTGGGCAAGTAAAGTCATGACTTTAAGTGAGGAAAAGAGATTGTATTTGAATCTTCTGCTTTTTACTTGTGTTTCAGGATCCAGTGAAGTGACTGAGACTGATGTGTTCATCAGTTCTGGTGGAAATGTGCGTCTGCCCTGTAATAAAACTCTTCATGACTGCACATCAACTACATGGAACTACAACAGCTTCAGTAATTCAGAGGCAGTTGAACTGATTGCTGGAGGGAAAAAGAAGAAAGACACAGAGAGACTGAGTCTGGAGTCTGACTGCTCTCTGAACATCAAGAACGTCACAGAAGAAGATTATGGAGATTACACCTGCAGACAATATGTGAATGAAGAACAACAAGGAACTGATGCACGTGTTTATCTGCATGTTCTTCATGGTAAGTTTATGATGATGTGGTCAATTAAAAAAAGAGCAGATTCTTTATTAAACTCAGATGATGATTGAAGAGTGTGTGATTTGTGTCTTGTGTTCAGTTTCAGTGTCTCCATCTTCATCATCATCTTCATCCTCACAGACTGAGATCAGTCCAGGCCGCTCTGTGACTCTCTCCTGTCAGTTGTATTCACATTTCTCCTGTGATTATTGGGGTCGTTCTGAGGGTGTTGAGCTGTTGTGGGTGAATCCGGCTGGTGTTGATCTGAAGACAGACTCCAGATATCAGATATCATCATCATCAGATCAATATCACTGTATCATCACTCTGACTACAACACTTCTGAATGAAGATGACAACAGAGAGTGGAGATGTCGGCTTACTCTCAGAAAGCAACTCGAGACCTCAGTCAGATACACTGTCAAGTATTCAGGTGAGAAACACTCTAATGAATCAGTGTTAGAAGTTATCCTGTGTTAACTAGTTCAAATATAATGGTAAAATTGAATCATCTAATCAAACATTAATCCTTTACAGCTCCAGCAGTGAGTCCTTCTACAGGTACATGATGATGCTGATGCTTTTAAGCCATTGATGATGTTATTCACAGAACAGCTTTGTCTAACATAATTCTGTAGAAACTATGAACGTTACCATATAGACACTCTACCACAATATTATTAAATATGTAAGAGTTGATGAAATATGTCAGTCTTTTTCCTTTTGTTTCTTGAAAGAAGAGCAATAAACAATAAATAAATCACAGGGCATGAATCAAAAGTCAGAGGTATACAGTCAGAATAGTTTGAAATCTCATTCCTGTCGTGATCTGTGCCGATGGCTTTTGTCTTTGTCTATAATTGTCCCCAATCTGCTCTGTCCGTCTCTGACTCTGTGCTCGATCTCTTCTTCAGTCATAGTGATTTCTGTCGCTGCAGTCGCTGTTGTTCTTCTTGCTCTTCTCTGGCTGATCTGCAGAAAAAGAGCCGGTGAGTTTTCAGATTTACTCCTTTACAACAATTAAAAACAGTTCAGATGAGCAAACACACACATCATGTTCAGACTGTGAGTATCATAGAAACATAACATTATTCCTGCTGAGAATTCCTATGATGTCAATCTCAAAGAGTTATCAAGACAAAAAATATTTACTCGTATTGCGTCCTTGCTAGACGCTATGGAGGAAACTCCTTTTCCGCCTAGTGACCTTTACCCAATCATCAGGCTAGTGCCTCAGAACATGTCGGTTCTGCTCACATACCACGTGTGACTGGATTGGTTCCCCATAGTGTCTAGCAAAGATGCAATACGAGTAAACATTTTGAAAGGGAATGACTCGGTTACTTACGTGACCTCAGTTCCCGTTATCTAACGAGAATCGTCCTATCTCACTACACGACTGGCGTTTGTCGAATTAAATATGATTCCTTTGGCGAAATGAGCTGGCTTTATAGGCAGAAGCCCCAGCCCTGCCACGATTGGCTCGCGTAGACACGCTGCTTCACCATAGGTTCATGCAGTTTTTATCACTCACTTTAATGATTGAACAAAATCTTACTGTTAAGATTCTGTTTTGAACATGTGTGTTTTATCATTGATAGTTATATTTGATGATGCACTTGTTTTCAGATAATAAAAGAGGGACTGGTGACTCACCGGTGAGTTCAGTAATGCAGATTTAGATTTGATTTCTGTCTTTAAAGCTCAAAGTGTCATTAATGCAGTTTAACTGTTTGTTCTGAAGGTCAAAGATGAGAATGAACATAAAGGGACGTATGAGACGATCAACATGTCCATTCCTCCCGCCGCAAGAGCCGATGTGAGTCACTAAACCATCAAACATTACGTTCACTGTCTGTTTTATAATGTAATTTAAAGCTTTTGTGTTATTCTACATATTATAGTGAGAGATGTGTGAGTTTTGTGTGTTAAACTCGACTCTCTGCACGTTTGCATTGATGTTTAGGAGCAGACAGATGATGATGTGACTTATTCTGAGGTCACTTCCTCCAATACAAAGCCAGTAAAATCACTCAATGTGAGTAGATACCAGCACATGAGTTTGACTCTCAGATAAATGAAGCTCATTCGCTAATAATAATAATACTAATAATAATCGCTGCTGTTCAAACACTGATGGACAGAATCTGTTCTTTCAGGATCATAATGATACAGTGACTTATGCTGCCATCAGAAGAAGAGAAGATCAACCGCAGGATGAACTTTACGCCATTCCCTGAAATAAATTCTCAATAGCCTAAACCGATTTGTTGAATAAATCACTCTTTCTGCAAAACCTTAAACAAGTTCAGGCAGTTAGACACTGTTAGCAAATCTCTGAACATATTCTCACTCATTAAATCACATTTGACACAGTGATGCATTTGTGAAATATGTCGTAGCAATTGTGAAAAACTGTAATGTTTCCAATAAGTTTTGTGAAAACAAAATGTCAAAATATGGGTAAAATAATGTCCCATCCTCATTCAACGTAGAGATATATTTATGTAAAAATGTAATTACAAAGTTATTCTGACCTGTACTTATTGAAATATATAAAAGAATTAGCACATTAAAATTAGCAAGCCACATTATTTGAATGTGAAATGAGTCAAGAAGCTCAGTGCAAGTGATGAACTGGTATTTGGTGTTTGTGTGTTAATAAAGTCTGGATCCGATATATTTTCTCATGGCTGGAGAGAGTAAAGCAGAACATTATAATCCATGTGTAGAAACTCTTCCAGAAGACATTTCATATCTGCTTTAGAGACGCTCATGTGCAAATACTTTCTGGACTGATGCTAATAATTACTTTAAAATACTTTTAAAAAACTGTTTAAGAATTGAGGAGTCGTGGATAGTGGATAACTTTTCAGTAACAAACCAATTGTGTTACTAATAATTATATTCATAGAATTGAACTGCATGCAGGATATATAAAATAAAGAAGTGAAACTAACAGTAATGCTCTCGTGTGCAAAAGTAGAGCCTATTGTGTTCAGTCTGAAGCGTTCAGAGAAGATGTGTGGTGAACTATATACACTTCTCACACTGAACAACATGTTTCTCTGTCCTGTAAAAGCTGATCTCTCTTAGGTTAGTGGCTAAGGCTATGGTTATGGTTAGGGCATGGCATGGTACATCACCATAAGATGCTCTTGAGGGACAGTTCCTATTACTACAGTATAAATGTACAGTACTGTAAATTATAAGGGTAGTGAGGTTTGTGACACGTGTAAAACTTCACAGTCAGTAAATGAGTGGTTATTGAGCTATCGCTCCGCTACAGTATATAAGCCTGTTGTTTAAGCCTCTTGGGGTGTCATGGTGGAAACCTCTTTCTTTTATGGTGGTGTGTGTTTTTAGCATGTAGCTTAGCCGTTTGATCTCAGTGTTATTCAGTGATATAATGCGATTTTATGTGTTTAGTGTGACGTTGGGTTAACAAGGCTGGCGGTGTGTGGTGCGCTGTTTGGTCTCTGTGTTTTTATATATTTTAATAGATGTTTGTTGTGTTTCAAGGTCCTCTTTGCATGTGTTTAGACAGGCTGAGTGAGAGAAGTCTCCTTAACACAGCTCTCACACAAACCTTCACTCTTTGAGTCACGCTGATGCTTGGGTCCCGTCACAGGCTAATCGTGGGTTTGACGTTTCTTTCTTTGTGTGACCGAACGGTTACCGGCAAAACGGGAGTCAGCCTAATCTAAAGAAATGTTTTGGTTTTTGGTTGTCGACTACGCCACCTAGGGACTTGCACCCTAAGAATTAATTACAAGCCACCGGCTTTTATCTACTCAGAGCACCCAGCTTCGTTATCAGCGAGTAACTGGGCAGAGTCATGGGTTCTATGAAAATACACTTTATTCCAGAGGCACTATAAAACCAGCCCTCAACGGAGCATTAAACAAAATACTCAAAAACATACACACAAGAATTGACAAAAAAAATAAAAAAATAATCAAAATGTTGAAATGTCCATAACACTAACGGGAAATCACCAAAACCAAAACAAATCAAAAGAACACATTAATTCTAAACACATTCATCAACACGTGAACACGCCTCCCCAATAATATTAACAAAATCATATACACAAAAATAATAAATCACAATACTTAATCTGCAAACACAGGGCAATAAATCCTTTTAGTCACTAACACACACAAAAAGGGGTAAAATATTCAATAAATCAAGGATACAGACAATAACAAAACTATAGTGAGACAATAAAACAAGTAACTACGCACCAATTAAATTCGCCATTGCACTTTTACTTTTAGACAGACAAAACACAAACCAGGTTAACTATAAACAAAAGAAAAAAAGGATCTGAGCGAGACAACAGCGCTGACCAGGCTGCTCGTGCTACTGCCAAATATTGCAGCACGTCATGCCCAACCTATCCAACACAAAGATATAAAATGTCAGAATATGGTCAAATCAATCCTAGTGGAAGAAATGCTCAATACATACACAGTAAAATCGGCAGTGTAAAAATTGCAGTGTTAAGTTATTAATTCCCAAAGAGTTAAATTAACAATCAACAATGTTAAAAAACACTCCTCTTCAGTGTAGTTACAAGTGTAATTTTATTTTTACACTGAAAGTGCAAAAACAAAAACGCGCCGAATTGTATTGACTCCGCCCCTCGATGACTGCTGTCTCGAAAGACGACGACGCCATTTTATCTTCATGCGACCGAGACGGTAGGTTGAATTGCTTTTTTCTTTCTAAAATAAAAAAGTAAATACACTTGTTAACATTTTTGGTAAAATATGGTGGTGAACACATTTAGAAATGATAAACTGCGCGTTTTTGTCAGGATTAAGGAAGCTCGTCAAGTTCATGAGATGCAGAGATGTAACGTTACAGAAGAATGTGAAGGTTTCTCATGACGATTTGATTTCCTGGATGAAGGTGATTTAACGTTTAAAATACATTTGTATTAGAAATTATATTTGTATTACAAATATATTTTTTAGCTCATTTCATTTTGGTTTGTTGACAGCCTTCATGAAAACCTTCCCGCCTCCAGTCGCGCCGAGGCCTCAACCGGTCTTACGACAAGCCTGGCACTAAAGTTGATGAGGAGGTCTGAAACAGCAGCTGCATTTGGGCTTCTTTTTTTCTGCGCAGATGAGAGAATTCTTCAAATGGTAAGTTTAAATTCGTTTTGTGTGTATTAAAGTTGCTGTGTTATACATGAACGCGTTAACAGTTCCGTTTTTGTGACGCATGCGCATTATTAACAGCTCGTTTAAGTATCTTGTAAATTAGCGTGCAGTGCAAACAACAAAGGCACTTTTTTGTAGACTGAGGCGGGGGAGCGTTTAAAAACGTTTTATTCGCCCTATGTTTAAGTGAGAATTACATATCTGTATGTTTGTTCTTAGCACTGAATATCATGTCGTCATATCTGCGTCAAAACACAAACATACGAACTTCCCATAAAAAATGTTTTTCAAACATTGTGAAAGTGCATTAAAGCTTATCTGTAAATCCATCTGTCTTCCAATTCAGTTTACAGGTAACATTTGCGTATGCACTGGTGGAGAATACAGGTACTTTAGCTTGAAATCAGTCTTTATCAATTCATACTGCATGTTATTTTGGGATAAATTATGTCCTAACTATTTATCTGTCTGCATTTTATTAATATGAATCTTTATGTTCTGTTCACATTATAAATACCATTCATAAATTATGGGTAAAATAAATTCTAAATGCGTATTAAAATCAAGTTAATGCCTTATTACTCATTTAATTTATATAAATGTATTCAATAATCAGATTAAATGCATATTAATGCAATATAAATAATTGTACACCCATGCTTTATAGACAGCTCTCAGCATAATCGAAATTAAGGGTAATCACAATTATTTTTACCTTATTTACAGCCCCAATTTAAATTGTATTGCGTTACTGAATTTTGGAAATATTAGCCTCAACTGACATATTTTTTTCAAATCCTTTTTCAATAGATTTGGCCCAGAACCCTCCAGTGTCAAGTGAAGGAAGCTCCTCTCATGAGATTGCTACAGAAACCAAGCAACATAAATGAAGACGAAAGCAACAGAATGCTGAAGATGAATCCAGAATCGTGAGTGTCATTATATTTTATTCTATGTGCAGTACAAATTTTAATACATGACGAATCAACATGAAACATTTAAACCTAACTGGGCAACCACACAATGCCTTTGTTCAGACCTGAAATGTACATGTGTCTTGGGTGATTGATGTATCTTGATTGTCATAATTCATGATGACACATCAATCACTATGTCATTGTGTTAATTCAAGATATTAAACTGCAAAAAGTTAAAGGGTTAGTTGACACACAAGTGTAAAATTGTTGTAATATCTCACCCTCATGTCATTCCAAACCCGAAAAGACTTTAGTTCATCTTCGAAACTTAAATGAATGTATCAAGAATACTCCACGCAACTAACACTTTGACGCTTCAAAAAGTTCATAAAGAGATCATAAAATGAACCCATATGAATTGAGCCGTTTAGTCCAAATTTTCTGAAGAAACTTGATTGCTTTGTGATGAATAGATTGAATTTAGACTTTTATTCACATATAAACATGAATCAACCAACATGAACAGAAGAAAAAGAAAATTTGGACTAAACTGCTTGGTTCATGGATTAGTTTTAAGATCTCTTTGTTAACTTTTTGAACCGACAAAGTGGTAGTTGTGTAGCTGTCAATGGAAGGAAAGAAAGCTGTCAGATTTCATCAAAATATCTTCATTTGTGTTTCAAAGACTAAAGAAAGTCTTGCGGGTTTGGAACGACATGAGGGTCAGTAAATTACTGAATAAAATTTTTTGGGTAAACTATCTCTTTAATAAAAGAATGTGGCCTAGACCTCATCAGAACAATCGAATCTCAATGCGTCTTGGGTGCGTTTACACCTGTACTTCGAGTTGTTCGCTTGTGCAAGATGAATGTTAATGCCAGGTGTGAACGGTGCTACTCTGTGACTACACAATCATCTGAACAGAATTGTTCCTGAGAGAGATATGGTTGTCATTATGCTATGTAACTGTTTGATTGTTTTTGTTTTGATTTTTGGTTAGAAGACCTCCGCTAAGTTCCTGGAAAGGCTTCTCCCAAGACCTTCAAGGACCTGATTGACTGCAGAATCTGCTGTGAAAGATGATGAAACTGATGATTCAGGTTAGACTATAGTTCAGAATAAGATTATCTATACACGTTCATGCATGAATGCATTTTGCTGAAGTTGTCACGTGTTATTTAGAATGGGGCAGCGATCTTTCATCAATTCGTCTCCTGCAAGAGACCTGGAAAGATGTCCTCATATCAAGCTGAACAACACCTTGTCGTCTCCAAAAAGGTAAATTTGGACATTTCTGTCACACTGCCTATCGTCTGCCTCAAAATATTGCCATTTGTGTTGATTGTATTGTGGAAAACAAATATAAAGACGGCCAATTGGAGAGCTGACTGAGTGTTATTTTTGTCTTTGGCAGGGACCAGCATACAAGACTCCCTTGACTGCATTGAAGAGACCACACAGCATACCTGCTCGCGGCCTGTGATGCTGATATGGCAATAAACTCAAATACTACTTCCTGGTCGCTGATGGGACAAAGGGGAACTGCATTCATGGATGCTACACAACTGTCGACAAGTAGTTTTCTGCAATCTTGTTCAAATCTACCTGTCATATTCGTTCATGTCTAGGCAAATTAACATGATTTTGTTTTTTATTGACTTTTTTTTTTTTCTTGCAACTCCTCATGAATGTGATAATTTGACCTTTACACATCTGGCATATGTTATAAAGGAGCCACTTTGCCTATTTGTTAAATAAACTTTGGATTTATACATCTGTCTGAAGACTCTTGATTTTATGTCTGATCTTGTACATTAACACTATATAATAGTGTAAATAGTTTTTGCACTGAACAGAATACTTTATAAATAACACTTATAGTGTAATCCAATAGTGTAAATCCAATGGAATTAAATCAACACCAGGGGTATTAAAAACCCCAAGTGTAAAACTTAAACAACAATTGTAAGTGTAACACTTTACACTCGAAGTGTATTTTTTCTACACTGTAAGGTGCTATATTAACACCGTAAATTCAACACTACAAACGGTGTACTTTTTACTCTAGATAGATTGGGACCATATATGATCCGGAGTAGTGTTAAAATTAACACTTTAAGTGTTAATTTGACACTGCGTTTTTTACTGTGTACCAAGGATGACGATCTGGTTTACACGGGTGAAATGCAGCTGGTGCACAGACGCCACTAAACGGCCAACGCCACAGAACGCTGCAATGATACACACTATAAGCGCACGCACAACAATCCTGAACCCACGTGAACGCCACTCACCTGGATAAACAACCAGTCAACCTCAATCTATCCGCTCCTGTATCAAGTGGTCCAACTCATTTGTATGCTACCTCCCAGTCTATACCAGCACCAACAGAGAATATTTAATAGTCAGATCATAAGAAAGCAGATTAAACGCAAACACTTACACATACCTTTTCCCCTGCAGCATGTCAAGCCAGAATGACGACCAGAATAGGCGGGGCGGGTGTTACAACCGATCGCGTCACACAACCGGCGCAGCCCATTTAAATACACGCTTCCTAAGTTGATATAACCAATGGGTGACATCTACGTCTCCCACACACTACATAATGATTGCTATATTGTGCAGAATGGCACATGCAGCCACTATCTGTGATGGTATAGGCCCTGTGATGTGATTTAAATGATTATTGCAGTAAGCTCCACTAGGAGGCGCTACTGGCTTTTGTATTGTTTAGCTCTTGTTTACAGCAGATGACCTGTGCTTCGGCAGTTGTATTATTGTTGATAAATACTTGATTGCCACTGTTCTCTGCTCTTGACCAATCCTGTTAATAAGCCGTTGAAGAAGACTACTTCCAGGAATCCGTGAATTCATGACAGGCCCCTGGAGTAAAAATGCTAAGTTTAGCTGAACGTTAAAGTCTGTTAATAACAATAACTGAATCATTTGTAATTAACAAATTAACAGTGTTTTGTACTGTACCAAATTTAACTTGCTTTCCTCAAAGTGCTGACACAACACAGACTCACAGAAGTAGATAATTGTTATATCTGTTAATGTTACTATTCATTTAAAGATTCATCTCACAGAAAATAATCATTTCACATGTTCACATCATCTCTACCTGAACATTAAGGCTGTGACAAGACTTTCTATTAACATAATCTGCCTCATGTTCTCCTAGAGAAGTGGAGATGTGTGCAGTCTATTGCTCCAATGAATCCTATCATAAGATTAAACGAATAATAATAAAAAAGATTTAAAATAATTCTTAACATGTACTGTAGTACATTTGTGAAATTTGCTTTTTGAAAGAAAAAAAATTGTTCATGTAATGTCACCCTATCAATATATCTTACCGGCAATTTTATAAAAGCCCTCTTTTATGGACATGGTCGATATATGTCCGGGGAACATTATTAATGAAACTATTAAACAGCTGCAAAACTTTCTGGGATTGATTAAATCTATAGATTATCCAGATCACCAAGACCCTGGTTTAGGCATGGAGAGACCCAGCGAGGTCCAGTCTGCGTTTCTCGGCTCAAAACCTGTCATTCCTTAACTTAATGGTCCCAGTTGTTCAGTTCATCAACACTGATCTGAAATACCGAATCCAGCGGACACATATTCACACAGCTTCTTTAAGGTTGAAATTGGTCGAGCTTGGTCGATAACATGTGATGTTCTTTCTCTCAATGAGAGGCACTATTAATAATAATATATTTGTATTATTTAGGATTAGAGTTAGACCCTTACCCTAACCCAGCTGAAATATAAAAAAGTAATACTTTACTAAGGCTACGTGAACCCCATGATCTCTGGTGTCTTGGTCAGATAGAAGAACAGATATATAATGGCGCTTTTCCATTACCAGTAAGTTACCAGCTCGACTTGCCTCGTCTCGCCTCGCGTTTCGCTCCGTTTTCCATTGCAGACAGTCCCTCCACAATAGTACCTGGTCGTCATAGTGACGCGACACACACCCGCTACCCCCACACACACAGGACAATGGAGGAAATCGAGTGTATGCTGTTTTACATAATATTAGTAATGGGTATATCACGCAATCTCTGGCCAAACTATTTTAAAATGCCGGGGTTATTCAGGATACTCCGTCTGGCGCGTGCAATGATGACGCAATGAATAGTGACGATTCTCTCTGACCAATCAGCAGTCTGCCGTGTTTCACGTCATATTTTAGTATCGCCTCAGCTCGCTTGGTGATACGAAAAAAAGTACCTGTGTAGCAGTATGAGTTTAACTCATAACTACATTGCGTTCTTTTTGGCCAATTTGTGCCATAGCCCCCTTTAAATACAGGTAGTAGTCCTTCTGACTGCCCTCTTGCTCGCTGGTGACGGAAAGCGCGTCATACTTCCGGGTCACTCACTCTGTGTTTTGCTGCTGCGCGTCTTCAGGTAAAGTAGCGACCTTGCCGTTTCTGAACCTATTTCACTGTTATGGGCTGCCGTTATATTTACTATGCATTGAACGATCGTAGATCTCCGGTCGGCGGGCCAGTCCTCCATTCTGTCGTTCAACACATTCAACGCATTTAAAAGCGGATGTTACTGAAAGCTGCTGGTACTGTTTGTACTCTTTAAGCTGTCTCCTCCTGCGTGATTCAAAATGCTGCTTGATCGGTATGTAGGATACATGATGTGGGATTTATTTGTTTGATTCGGGGTTAATTATTTTTTTTATGAATAAAAGGAGTGGGGATGGTTCATCTGGAGATTGACGTCAGTTGTGGAGCATTCACTAGCTGCTGTTTTGACTGGATTGTTGTTCGTTAAACGTGTATTTTGAACATCATATCAGCAACTTCAACCTAATTTTATTTATTTATTGCACCCCCGTCCTGGAATGTTTCTTGCCGAACTTGCACATTTGGAGCATTGTGTCACCACCTCTACTTGATCGCGGCACGTTTGTGCTGCACTCATCTAACGTGCAAGTTTTGAACATTTCTTTTTATAAGGAACGTTACTGATCGCTGTCCACCCGTTCTGCCTTCACGGCCACTGGACAATCACGGCCATACGTTCGAATGTGCGAGCCTCTAGTTTGACATGGACTAGTATTTTAACTGTTTGGATGTAGCTGAAGGGGTTGGCTCTTTATAGTTATAACTTGGGTCAAGGTTTCTATTTTCTTCCTATTATTTTTTATTTAATTTGCATCTCTAGTTTGTTTCTTTATCCGTGATTTTAGTTTATCTCGTTAGATTAACTAATCCAGTTAAGACAATTAACATTTATTTATATATATATATATATATATTCTTATTCTGTTTCATTACTGAATTTGCTTTCCTTGGCCAAGGTTTCATTGTACTTTAATCTATGTTGATTTTGTTTTTCTTTCTTTTGTTTATCGAGAAGTGTCTTAGAATTTATCTTATTTTTTCTAGTGTACTGCCCTCTGGAACCATTGCTGGTTCTGCAGTTTGGTTTATTTTTGTCGATTAAGATTATTTTCATTTGTTTTTTCTTCATTTAATATCATATTGATTTTCCTTTCTGTTGAGTGAATCCCCTTTTGATCATGTGTGTTTGTGTCAGTTTCAGTTGCTGAGAGCCGAAGGTGGTGGTGTTGGTGTCCGGGTGGGGGTATCCTCTTCCTGCGTGCTGTTGTCTACCCCGTTTTCTTTGCTGTGTTCACTGTTGTGTTTTTTTAGTGTTTGTGTGTGTTCACGTGGTGACCTTTCCTGGGATTCCTTCGTGCCTTGGTGACTACTTTCTCCTCCACCGATAAGCCTCAGCAGCAAGTATGAAAGTGTTCTAAATTATTTAATAAAATTTTGTTATCTCTTTTAAAAATTTAACTTCGTCTCTGGCTGAATTGTTTACTTACCTGTGTGTACCTTAAGTGAATTATAGCATTACAATTAAGAATTAAAGAATCATTCTCTGGGTGAAATTCCCAGGGTGGCGTTGTCTGTGTTTTTGGGGCAGGTTCCACCTAGACTATAACCTCCCCAGTACTGTTTGGCCCTCATTTATCGACACACCTGGAAGCAGGTACAGGTACAACTTTTACACAGTGGAAAACCAAACAAAGGCGAGTCGGGCCGAGCTGGTACTGTGTAGTGGAAAAGCGCCATAAATGTTAACAAGTTGGAAGCCTCTTTCAAAATCTACATGTAGTGATGTTACGTTCTGTGCCGACGCTTCAGAGCGTGTGTCGAGAAATCTTTCAGCAAAGAGCGTATCGAGGCTTGTATCGCTTTAAACTAATGACTATGTTGATGACGTTTGAAGCCTCGCTTCGGCCTCACTGGTTAGGGAAGTGGATTTGAATCTTGGCACGACATTTTGACAGATATATAAACCTAGACATTTTCCAGGTTTAGAATAATAATAGGTTATTGCCCTATTATGACCAAAGTATTGATTTACGTATATTTGATACCCCCATTTATTATTATTATTATTAACACTCCATTTAACACCAACACTTCAGGTGGTATACAAGTATAGAGACATCAAGAATCAACATACAGTATGAATCTCCAACTAGGGCTGGGCGATATATCGAGATCAAAAAAATATCGATATATATTTTTAAATGGGATATGGAATTAGACCATATCGCATATATCGATATAGTTCAAATTTGCGCTGTGATCCTTGCTACAAGCAGTCTGCGTCTCAACAACCTAGTGTACAACACGACAAATACTCACATTAAATGTTAACGCAGAGGAACGGGACACTGCAGTTTATTATTTGCATGTGCTTTAATGCCTTGCCGGTTAAACATGTCATTCTCGCTGCTGATGCGCTGTTCTAACATGCACTTATCTGAGTGCAAACACCCGACGTGCACATGCACTAAAGCCTGTCTAACAGTGCCTGGAAACTGAACTAAGTTATCTTTCGAGTCTTTTTGAGCTAATACTGTCAAATACACTCAAGGTTATATAAAGAAAGTGGTTATGTCTAAACTGAGAAAATTGAGAGAAATCTGCTTGTCATATGCGTACATATTAGACGCGTCGCGTGCAGGTCTTAAAGAGACAGTAGCCCTAATAGTAAACATGCAGCCGCTTGTCCTTAAAGGGATAGTTCACCCAAAAATAAACATTTTGTCATTCTTTACCTCACTCTAATGTTGTTCCAAACCTGTATTAATGTATTTCTTGTGCTGAACACAAAATAAGATATTTAGAAGAATGTGGGTAACCAGACAGTTGCTGGTCCCTGGGGAAGTCACTGGGGAACATCAACTGTTTGGTTACCCACATTCTTCCAAATAACTTCAACAGAAGAAAGATACTTATTCAGGTTTAAAACAACTTGAGAGAGTAAATGATGACAATTAAAAATGTGGGGGAGAACTATCCATTTAATGTTAATAAACAACAAAACAGAGGAAATCACACACTGCTCTTTAGTAACTTTAATAAGAATCAATGTATAATTTATACAGTGAAGTCCAAATTTGCTCTAAGAGAACATTTGCTCTCAATTTGCGGAAATAATATTGGGATATATATTGTATATCGATATTCAGCCTAAATATATCAGGATATGACTTTTGGTCCATATCACCCAGCCCTAATCTCAACAATGGTGATAATTTCATTTCATTTATTTATTTAAGGACAATGCACATTAATCCACATTTCTGTAAATGTGCCAGTTCAGTTTTCAACTGTAGTCCATTGGCAAGATGTTCTACTAGGCACATAATCAACAAAGCCTTTATGTGACTTTATAGTAGTTCAGAGTTGATCAGAGTTTTTTCATTGTCACCATTGTTTGTGATTCATACGCTGATTATTGATGTCTGTGTGAGTCTATATGATCCTATCAAAACATTTTCTGCATAATGACTTCATAAATCTGAGTATCACAGCACTGAAGGATCTTCTATAGCAGTACATATTTTCTTAAGTCTGTATGACCAAAACCGACGGAGTATTTTAGGTCTATTTTGCTGCTATGTAAAAAAAAAACGAGCAGCCGACCCCACCTTCGGGTGAGTTTTAATAGAGAAACTCGCTCCGCACTAATCACACGTGTGCGGTTTCTTTCCGATGTGAATTCTCATGTGATTTACGACTTTTTAAATGATTGAATCTCTTGTCACAGTGTGAACACTTGTAAGGTTTTTCTCCAGTGTGGTTCCTCTCATGTGTTCTCAGACTTGCTGACACACTGAATCTCTTGTCACAGTGTGAACACTTGTAAGGTTTTTCTCCAGTGTGGATCCTCATGGTGCTGTTTTAAACAGCTCACTGAAGTAAAAGTCTTCTCACACTCAAAGCACATGTGAGCTTTTACACCATGTATTTTCTGATGTTGATGTAAATATGACAGCAGTGGAAAACTCTTTCCACACACAGAACATGAATGCGGCTTCTCCTTCTTATGAATTGTCAGGTGTGTCTTAAGGTTTGATGCACTAATAAATGTTTTGATGCATTGATCACATGTGAACGGCTTCACTCCGGTGTGACCTCTCATGTGAACATCAAGACTTTCTTTTAATGGGAAACTGTTTCCACACTGAACACACTTATATGGCTTTTTCTCCAGTGTGTATTCTCATGTGTCTCTTAAGGGATCCTGATTGCCTGAAACTCTTCCCACACAGATTGCATATGTGTGGTTTTTCTCCAGTGTGGATCCTCTTGTGTTCGTTAAGATTGTTTTTCACTGCGAAACTCTTCTCACACTGATCACATGTGAACGGCTTCTCTCCAGTGTGAACTCTTATATGAACATTAAGATTTTGTTTTGATGTGAAATTGTTTCCACACTGATCACATGTATGTGGCTTTTCTCCAGTGTGGATAGTCATGTGACTCTTAAGGTGTCCTGAATGCCTGAAAACTCTTCCCACAGAGATCGCATGTGAACAGCTTCTCTCCAGTGTGAACTCTCATATGAACATCAAGACGCTGTTTGGTTGTGAAACTCTTTCCACACTGATCACATTTGATCAGCTCTCCGGTATGAACTCTCATGTGAATCTCAAGACTTTGTTTGGTTGTGAAACTGTTTCCACACTGAGTGCAGGTGAAAGATTTCTTGGCTCTTCTTTTCTTTAAAAATGTCTGTTTAGTCTTTGAGCGACTCAAAGGTTTTCCTCCAGGTTTGACATGATGTTCCTCCTCCACTTCTCTCAGTTCTTCACTCTCTCGCTCTCTTCCATCAGGTCTGATTGATATTTAATTAATTTTATAAAAAAACTTTGTAATTATTAGTGGGCGGTCACACAACATTTCATTCCATTGATTTCCAGAGTCCGGAAAGTTTGACCTTCAAATTCTTATCAAGTTAAGAAGTGTGACCAATAGAAGTAGATTCACAATATTTACCATAATATCAAAACTATTGTTTTAACGATGTGTGAGCAGACATTATAGAGGACGTCAGTCACTTTGCCAAAAACAATGATTTAGTTTTTGGGGTGCACTAAAATAAGTTTCCATGCTTGTTTGCTCAAAAAACACATTATATTTCACATATTTTACATTCTTACAGCTCCTATCTTCCCCAATCTGTCTCTAACGCACAGTTTAGTTATGGTTGCTCTTTCTGAAATATGAGATGTGCAGTGATTGGTTCGCTGGCCCAGTGTGATAGCCCTGCGATATTTGTCTAAATTTGCTCTTATCGGTCAGAAAATCATGGATAATTTCATGTCATTTCAATAAAGTGTTACAAAAGCGCCAATCAATACTCTTGTTCAATTTAATCAATTAAAATAAGCAAAAGTAACACGATTGTTTCATATTTTGTCAAAACTTAATTTAGTTGCGTTCAATCAACCTAATATATTTAAAATGGAAGTTTACTTAATTAATTTGTGAGAAAACTACATGAATAACTGTAGTTCCCAGCATGCTTAGCAAAGGACTGCATAATTTAGGGATTAAAGTGTTATTGCATGTGTTTTTCAGTAAATGGAAAGATGCTGTTAGTTAATGTTAGTGTTTAATGTTCAGTTATGTTAGAAACTTAGAGGGCTTTCTGTAATGTTTTTGAATTTTGTGGTTACCATTATGCAGAAGAGTGGCAACACTTTATTTGCATGAAACCCCACACTCAAACCAGCAGAAGTAATATTTAATATAACTATGAAAAAAGTGTTTTTAATTAAATAGAACAGTGGTAACATCTAAAATTAGAAGTGTTTGTAGAATCAAATTAGCTAAAATTATAATGTTGGTGATTTTAGGCAGTACAAAAACTCTAACCTGACTAAACTTTATCAGGATTGACTAAATTAATTTAAGTTCATACAACAAGATTACAACAAATCATTTCAAACAAATTAGATTTTGTTGGAAAAAAGTAATTCATTTTCGTGGAAAAGTTTTCCTTAATTTAATTAAGTTCGTTCAACAGTTTATTTTTTGAGTAGGCTTGCAGAGGTAAAGCTTTGCCCTTTGTGTACAGCATAGCAACTACATACAACTGGAAAAGTTATACAATATTCAATTGTCACAGGTCGAGGTGGGCCAAGCCAGACTGCACCCACCCCTAGACCAGGATCACCCTGAGGAGCGTGTCAAAGGAGGAGGCAGGAGACAGGAATAAAAAGAATGACAGGCTTTATTAAATATAAAAACAATTTGAAAATCCTAATCTAAAATTCCTCTTCCTTCCTCTTCCCAGGAATCCAAGGCAAGTGGGGGGTCAGGCTCACTTCCTTCTGGCTCTGGTGCCAACTCACTGAACAGGTGAGTATCACAGGTGAGTATCGCAGGGGAGTAGGTGGATCAGGGCTCACAGGAGTTGTAAAGGGTGGGCACTTACGCACCCTACAGGTGGGTTTCAGGGCTACAGCAGACTCAAGTCGCAAGCGGAGCGGGGCTTTGGCTGGCACAGACAGAATCAACACTTCAAATAGAGGTGAATAGCTCTCACATGGGTGGCAAGAGACAGAGTCAATAGCTGAACAGGGCTTTCACTGGGACAGACAGCATTCAAACTTCAAGCAGAGGTAAACAGTTCTCACGTGTGTTGCAGGGGACAAAGTCACAAGCTGAGCGGACGTTCACTGGAACAGACGGAGTCAACGCTTCAAATAGAGGTGAACAGCTCTCACGTTGGTGGTAGGAGACAGAGTCATAAGCTGAGCAGGGCTTTCACTGGGGCAGACAGCACACAAACTTCAAGCAGAGGTAAACAGTTCTCACGTGTGTTGCAGGGGACAAAGTCACAAGCTGAGCGACGTTCGCTGGAACAGACGGAATCAACACTTCAAATAGAGGTAAACAGCTCTCACAATGGTGGTAGGAGACAGAGTCATAAGCTGAGCAGGGCTTTCACTGGAGCAGACAGCACACAAACTTCAAGCAGAGGTAAACAGTTCTCACGTGTGTTGCAGGGGACAAAGTCACAAGCTGAGCGACGTTCACTGGAACAGACGGAATCAACACTTCGAATAGAGGTGAACAGCTCTCACAGGGGTGGCAGGAGACAAAGTCATAAGCTGAGCAGGGCTCTCACTGGGACAGACAGCATAAACTTCAAGCAGAGGTAAACAGTTCTCGCGTGTGTTTGCAGGGGACAGAGTCACAAGCTGAGCCGGGCTTTCACTGGGACAGACAGCATACAAACTTCAAGCAGAGGAAACCAGTTCTCACGTGTAGTGTGCACACGGGGGCCTTTCCTTCTGACATCCAACAGGTGACTGCAATCGATCTTGCTAGACTCTTATGATGGACGGTAGACCAGCATAACACATGGGGAGTGCACGGCGATAAAAGGTAAATCTTCCACACACACATGACAGTCCAATTCCAAACATGCAACGTGATGGGAAACGTCAATTTCAGCACTACAAATCCACTCTTCAAGTGCAAAGTAAGGCCAACACTCACCCAGAGGTCTCGATCTGAAGAGCCGATGATAGTCAGAGTTGGGACAGATGCGGTGAATAATTTCCTCACCACTACAAGCGGCTTCACTTCGCTGGTTTCAATGGACGAGGGGAGGCTAGAGATCGACAAGGAATCAGTCTATTTCACTCAGTGCGATGTATACAACGTGATCCAAGCACTTCAAACCAGTATCCAATTTAGTGTAGAAAACATGCGTTTATGAGATTCAATTTGTCAATCACTCATCTCACTCTTTCCCAGTCCAGACGACGAATTCCACTCTTCAAAACTGCCCCTCAGATCCCCACAAGCAACACTCCGCTTCTTTCACGATGGTCCTTCAGCTGCAACACCTCCACAAACATTTCCCAACAGGAGAGAACCACACCAGATCGCCGGGGGAAGACAAAGAAACAACCACACAACGCGGAGGGAAAACACTCAGCCTTCTCTTTCTCTTGTGTTTTATCCTCTCCAAACACTGGTGCCACCTCAATCAGGTAATCAAAGTGAAGTCCCCGCACCTGTTGTCAATCTGCCGTTTAGTTGTCATGACGACAGACACACACACAAGCCCGGGGACAGTGTTACACTAGAAAGTGTCCCGGCGGGAACACTTCTCTGATGGGATTAGTTCCGGGGATTATTTGTCACCCCGTGACATACCCCCCTGCCAAACCGTTCTAGTCCCGAGAACGGTCTCCAGACACCCAGTCTCCATACCTGGCTGGAGGCTGACCCCGATTCTCTCGTTGCGAACGCCGGGGTGGAGAGATGGGTGCTTCAGGTCGTGGTCCCAGGCCTAGGCCCCTCGGGATCACTGCCCATCCTACCAGCGGGGGCATCCAAGGTGTCTCGGCCGGTGGGTCCCTCTACCACTGGCTTTGGGTAATTCGGGCAAGGGCGGATCAGGTTACGATGTAACACCCGTTCGGGGCCCGTCTTCCCTTCGGGCCGTTAGGGCATATACCGGTTGGTCCGGGATGGGGTTGTCGCTGAACGACATATGGCTGGGCCTCCCATCGGTTGCTCAATTTTCCCTTCCCTTGTCGGCGATTGTCCCGTACCAGCACCCTCTCCCCTGGCAGTAGCGGTGCCTCTCGAGCCGTCCGGTCATACAACCTCTTGTTCTTTAACGCTGCTCGGTTAATCTGGCCAGAGACTCGTTCGTACGCCGACTGGAGGCGTTGATGGTGTCCCGTCACCCAATCTGTCAAACTACTCCCCTCTTCCCCCTGCAGTGGTCCCCAGAAGCATATCCATCGGAAGTCTCACATGTCTGCCGAACATCAGGTAAGTGGGGGGCGTAACCAGTGATACTGTGCACACTATTATTGTAGGCCTGTATCATCGCCGGGAGTCTGTCGACCCAATGGCCTTGCTGTTCCTCCTCTAAGGTTCCTAATAAACTCAGCAAGGTCTGATTAAATCTTTCACACCCCCCGTTCCCTTGGGGGTGGTAGGGAGTCGTATGGGTCTTCTTGCATCCGTACAGTTGGCACAGCTCATGGATCACCCTGGACTCAAAGTTGGTCCCTTGGTCCGAGTGGAAAATTCTGGGCATCCAAATGGTTGGATCACATACCTCCAGAGGGCGTTGGCAGTCGTGATGGCGGTTTGGTCCACAGTTGGGATGGCCCAAGCATACTTGGTAAACAGATCGGGTTACCACAAGGATATTCTGGATCTGATCCGCTGGCCGTCCCAAAGTCAGATAATCCATGGCCACCATATGCAGCGGTGCCCTTGGCCCTGAATCGGAACCAGCGGTGCCCGTGCCTCCTTCTTGGTTTTAAACAACATGCAGCGTGGGCACCTCCGAAGGTAAGTCCTTGTGCTACCCTCCATTCCGGGCCAGTAGAAATGTCGCCTCACCAGTGCCAATGTCCTCTCCTGTCCCTGATGTCCCATCCTGGCGTGATATGCCTCCAGTAAAGCCTGACAACGCCCTTCAGGGACCACGATTTGGCAGACCCCATCGCCCCCGACCTGGGTCCTGGAGGGCCCTACAGAGCACGCCTTCCTTCAAATGGAGTCTCCCCCTCTGTCCCAGCAGGCCCCGCACAATCCGAGTCTGAGCTCGGCGTCCCGCACCCTCAGGCCACCGAAATGACATTCATCCCAAGCAGGGCACGATGAGACCCCAGGCATGTATCTCGTACGACCACCACTCCTTTCTGAGGCACTACGACTCCATGAATCTTGAGATCGGTCACCAGATATCCCACATACGGGATGTCGAGACCATTCGCCCCACGTAGCGTCAACCAGGGGCTTCCGCAGGCGGTCGACCTTCGGGCGCAAACAACTCATGGGCCAAGCTTTCGGAAAATAGGGTCCACTTGGGAGCCTGTATCCAAAAGGCACTGCACTTCCTGTTCATTGACCTGAACCACCACCACCGGGCAACAGCCCACCAGGCGGCTCCTAGAAGATGTAAGCAGGGAGGGGTCTGACAAGGGGGTCCCGACCACTTGACCCACAGTGGCCGGAAACTCTAAAACCCCCTTGCGATGCACGTCGAGCAGGACACTGACGGAAGTAATGTCCCGGCTCTCCACAGCCGTTGCAGATGGGACGCCCATGCTCATCCCACTGGAATCGAGAGCCCGAAGGTCGGGATGGGCGGCGGTCGGGGGACGATTCCCATCGGAGTAAGCCCGCTCCCGGGGTAAAGAGGACAACTGGAGGCGTTCTCGACGAAGCTCCTCCATAAAAGATTTCGACAGGTCAGACATTTGTTCCCGCACATCTCTCTTCAGCTCTTCCCGGAGGGCCTCCTTCCAATCGGGTGACGTAGTAGCCGAAGGGGTGCCAACAACATTCGTGGCTAAACAGCTGGGAGGATCCACACTCCTCCGTGAGATCATGCTCAAGGGCCAGTGCTTCTCGTCGAAGCTCTTCAAAGGTCAGATTCGGAGTTCGTCGAAATTGCACCCGCAGACTCTGACGCACAGGGCCTTCCCGTAGCCCCAATAAGAATTGATCTCGTAGTAGAACCTCTCCTTCCTCCAGGCCATGATCCTGTCTCCCCCGAAAGTCTAGAAAACTGCTCTCGTAGTTGCAAGGTAAATGCTCGAACAGATTGGCGAGGGCCTTGCCGAGAATTGAAGAACTGCGTCCTCAGAACAGCCTACCGGGGTGGTGTCTCCATATTGTCCCGTGAGAAAGTCAAAAATGGCCTGGACAGTCGCTCGAGTTGCTTCCGGTGCTGCCTGAACTTCTCTTCCCGCTTCCCCTTCCAAGGAGTTTAAAACAAACTGAACCCTCTGCAGGGCACTCAGACCTTGGAGCCCTGCCAAGTACTCCACCTGGATCTTCCACATCGACAAGCTCATTTCAGATCCCCGGGCCTCCATACTTCGGAGCCCACGGGGAACCCATGAAAATCGGCATGACAGGTTGCCGAGCCCCAGGCTCTTCCTCCTCCGCCATCTCAACCTCTGATCGCTCAACTCAAGGTGAACCCTGCCGACTACGCCAAAATATGTCACAGGTCGAGGTGGGCCAAGCCAGACTGCACCCACCCCTAGACCAGGATCACCCCTGAGGAGCGTGTCAAAGGAGGAGGCAGGAGACAGGAATAAAAAGAATGACAGGCTTTATTAAATATAAAAACAATTTGAAAATCCTAATCTAAAATTCCTCTTCCTTCCTCTTCCCAGGAATCCAAGGCAAGTGGGGGGTCAGGCTCACTTCCTTCTGGCTCTGGTGCCAACTCACTGAACAGGTGAGTATCACAGGTGAGTATCGCAGGGGAGTAGGTGGATCAGGGCTCACAGGAGTTGTAAAGGGTGGGCACTTCGCACCCTACAGGTGGGTTTCAGGGCTACAGCAGACTCAAGTCGCAAGCGGAGCGGGGCTTTGGCTGGCACAGACAGAATCAACACTTCAAATAGAGGTGAATAGCTCTCACATGGGTGGCAAGAGGACAGAGTCAATAGCTGAACAGGGCTTTCACTGGGACAGACAGCATTCAAACTTCAAGCAGAGGTAAACAGTTCTCACGTGTGTTGCAGGGGACAAAGTCACAAGCTGAGCGGACGTTCACTGGAACAGACGGAGTCAACGCTTCAAATAGAGGTGAACAGCTCTCACGTTGGTGGTAGGAGACAGAGTCATAAGCTGAGCAGGGCTTTCACTGGGGCAGACAGCACACAAACTTCAAGCAGAGGTAAACAGTTCTCACGTGTGTTGCAGGGGACAAAGTCACAAGCTGAGCGACGTTCGCTGGAACAGACGGAATCAACACTTCAAATAGAGGTATACAGCTCTCACAATTGGTGGTAGGAGACAGAGTCATAAGCTGAGCAGGGCTTTCACTGGAGCAGACAGCACACAAACTTCAAGCAGAGGTAAACAGTTCTCACGTGTGTTGCAGGGGACAAAGTCACAAGCTGAGCGACGTTCACTGGAACAGACGGAATCAACACTTCGAATAGAGGTGAACAGCTCTCACAGGGGTGGCAGGAGACAAAGTCATAAGCTGAGCAGGGCTCTCACTGGGACAGACAGCATAAACTTCAAGCAGAGGTAAACAGTTCTCACGTGGTGTTGCAGGGGACAGAGTCACAAGCTGAGCCGGGCTTTCACTGGGACAGACAGCATACAAACTTCAAGCAGAGGTAACCAGTTCTCACGTGTAGTGTGCACACGGGGGCCTTTCCTTCTGACATCCAACAGGTGACTGCAATCGATCTTGCTAGACTCTTATGATGGACGGTAGACCAGCATAACACATGGGGAGTGCACGGCGATAAAAGGTAAATCTTCCACACACACATGACAGTCCAATTCCAAACATGCAACGTGATGGGAAACGTCAATTTCAGCACTACAAATCCACTCTTCAAGTGCAAAGTAAGGCCAACACTCACCCAGAGGTCTCGATCTGAAGAGCCGATGATAGTCAGGAGTTGGGACAGATGCGGTGAATAATTTCCTCACCACTACAAGCGGCTTCACTTCGCTGGTTTCAATGGACGAGGGGGAGGCTAGAGATCGACAAGGAATCAGTCTATTTCACTCAGTGCGATGTATACAACGTGATCCAAGCACTTCAAACCAGTATCCAATTTAGTGTAGAAAACATGCGTTTATGAGATTCAATTTGTCAATCACTCATCTCACTCTTTCCCAGTCCAGACGACGAATTCCACTCTTCAAAACTGCCCTCAGATCCCACAAGCAACACTCCGCTTCTTTCACGATGGTCCTTCAGCTGCAACACTCCACAAACATTTCCCAACAGGAGAGAACCACACCAGATCGCCGGGGGAAGACAAAAGAAACAACCACCACAACGCGGAGGGAAAACACTCAGGCCTTCTCTTTTCTCTTGTGTTTTATCCTCTCCAAACACTGGTGCCACCCTCAATCAGGTAATCAAAGTGAAGTCCCCGCACCTGTTGTCAATCTGCCGTTTAGTTGTCATGACGACAGACACACACACAAGCCCGGGGACAGTGTTACACTAAAAGTGTCCCGGCGGGAACACTTCTCTGATGGGATTAGTTCCGGGGATTATTTGTCACCCCGTGACACAATGACAAATAATAAGACATACCTACAAGTTGTGATCCATAAACAACAGATTGTCACGACAAAGTGGGAACGTCTCTATTTCAGGAGAAGCTTTTGTGTGTGTTTTACTCTCATCCTTCATGAAATGTGCAGCGCACAGACACACGTTGAGGTTATAAAGGAAAGAACAGCGACAACACTCGTAATCGTCTTAAAATGTGTTGTAGTTTTGGAAAGTGAATT
>JARPMJ010007395.1:2500-43331 GCA_033366665.1 Phoxinus dragarum | reverse complement strand
AATTGTATAATTAAGTGATGATTGAGGATTAGTGATAAACACCTGCTGTTAACAAGCCGAATCACTGAAGAAAAGAGAAACACAAGAACTACAACTGACTTCCAGCCACATCCTTAGATGAAATAAACTGAAGATAAAAGAGGAGGATTACACCACTACACAAACAGCATTACCAGCTTCACTTATTATTAACCAGTTTGAATTATTATTATTATACAGTTATTATTATAATTAACAGAGGTTTAGATGTTGATGATTTGTTTCGTTTAAGGTCACCATGATGGAGATCAGCGTTTGCTTTAGTTGGGCTCTTGACCCTTGACTTTTTCCACATAAGGTTTTCTTTGGCTGCTGTATTGTGTGTTTATAAAACACATTTATAATGGTACAAAAGTCATGGAAAATTTGTGATTGTGTATAGATGGTTGAGGACTGATGATGACAATCAATCAAGTTGTGACCTGATTTACTGATCTTATTCAGAGTCTAATCCCTGATGAAAAGGGCAAATTATTAATAATTTTTTTCAAACTGTGTTTCAACAGAATAAGCGCCAGCAATTCTATGTTCATCAGACAATATGAAGAATATTACAAAATGAATGTGCACAAAAAGTTTCACAAAAAATGTATTTTATTTCAAAGACTCACACAGACATCAAGATTCAGCATATGAACCTCAACAATGGTGACCATTAAAAACTATTCATGTTGCAATGCATGCTGGGTACTAGCATAATACAAAATGTATCCATTGCTCCCAGCACACAGTTTATTGGTCACCGTTGTTGAGATTCATATGCTCATTCTTGATGTCTGTGTAAGTCAGTATGAAACCATAGAGGTTTTAAAAATCATATTGTCACTACAATGGACCTTACAGTAAAATCAGAGTTCTGTTATAACAAATAATACAAGTAACACATCACCTGTTTACTCAGAGATTAGGCTCTGGAAAAGATCAGAAAATCAAGTCATTAAATGTTGATTTGCATCATCTAAATGCAATAACATGTTTATATTTTCTTTTGCCTTTTGTGCCATAACAAATGTGTTATATAAACACTCAGTTACAGCAGCCAGAAGAAAACCTGGTGTTATAAAGTCAAGGGTCAAGAGCCCAACTAAAGCAAACACTGACCACTATCATGGTGTCTTTAAATGAAACTCAATAAATCATCATCATCTAAACCTCTGTTCATTCTCAATAACAACTTCTGTAGATGCATGACAAAAGTAAAACTGGTTAGTAATAAGTGAAGCTGCTAATGTTGTTTGTGTAGTGGTTTGACAGGTGACCTCAGCGTTACGTTGGACAGACTGAACATGAATTTCCAGACTGAAAAGCCACGTAAAGTGTCTCTTTGCCCACAGATTTAATTGGATAATCATGGGGTCATAATCCTCTTCTGCTGAGAACTTGAGAGATTTAAACATATTTGATCTTAAGTTGATTTCATCTAAGGCTGTGGTTGGAAGTCAGTTGTAGTTCTTGTGTTTCTTTTTCCTTTAGTGATTCTGCTTGTTAACAGCAGGTGTTCATAATTAATGCTCACTAATCGCTTAATTCATCAATTAATTAATCACTTAATTTCTTGACTGCAATGTATACTTTTATTTAACTCAACTGAGATAAGTTCAGAGTACTCATAACTATTGTTTTTTTATAAACTTAATTGAATTGAGGTAATCAGTTTCCTCAAATGTAATGAGTTAGCTTAACTCATTGGATTTGACTTTGTATATGATATTGCGAGCTAGCAGGAACTGCAAATGCTCTGAGTTCATTTAAAGTTAGTCTTTTCAATTGTTTTACTCAATATAGTGAGGTTTCAGCTATATAAAGTATTTAAATGCAGTGTAAAGTTTAATTGCGTATTAAAAAATATCATTGTTTAGTGGACTCGATTAAAATAAGTTCAGAGTACTCATAACTATTGTTTTTTATTAACTTAATTAAATTGAGGTAATAAGTTTCCTCAAATTAAATGAGTTAGCTGAACTTGTTGGGTTTTACAGTGTAGAAAATTTGGGTATCTATTATTTTTCAGCCGACTTTTTACTTCTACTCCTTACATTTTCACGCAATTATCTGTACACTGTAAAAAATAAAACATAGATTTTATTTATATTTAATTAATAAAAATGAGGCAACAGATTACAAGCAATATTATTAATTAAATTTAACAAATTAGAATTGAGTAATAATTAATCAAATTAATTCCTTAAATGTTAACCATTTAAAATGAGTAAAATTTACAAAATATATGTTATTGCCAACATTGAAGACACCTGATGTTAACAAGCAGAATCACTGAAGGAGAAAAACATAATTAAAGTCACCATTATGGAGATGAGTGTGTGTTTTAGTTGGGCTCTTCACCCTTAAATTATTAACTTTAAGTTTTGTTTGGCTGCTGTACATGAGTTATACTTTTACACTTTTACTTGAGTAAAAAGCTTGAGTTGATACTTCAACTTCTACAGAAGTCATTTTAAACCCTAGTATCTGTACTTCTACTTGAGTAATGAATGTGAATACTTTTGACACCTCTGCAGTTAAGTGATTAATTGAGTTATGATTTAGCATTATTGAAGACACCTGATGATAACAAGCAGAATCACTGAAGGAGAAAATTAATGTAAAATGTTACCATTATGGAGATCAGTGTTTAGTTTAGTTGGGCTCTTGACCCTTACTTGATTAACTTTAAATTTTGTTTGGCTGCTTTAATTAAGTTATTACAGCCAGATGAACAAAGAGAAAAGGTTATCTGATGGTGTTGGTTGTGTCTTAACATAATCAATAGTAAACCTGAAGCACTGAACTCATTGCGAGCATAATTTATGAGTTAAGTATGCCTTATTGATTATAGCATCACTGTCCCTTGAAGAGTATGCTTTTTTAGCATTTTATTCACTTCAAATGATCAAATCAATTACAAAAAAAAAAAACCTTCTTAAAAGTATTTCAGGTAGGCATACACTGAGGTCAAGAATGAGCGTATGACTCTCAACAATGGTGACAAACAGATCACCTCTGAACATAAGCTCATTATTTATTCATGGAGCAATGCATGATGGGAGACATGATTGAGATTTGATTGGTGGCATCCAGAATGCACTGCAAAATGCTTTATAATTGTCACCATTGTTGAGATTCACAGGCTGATTCTTGATGTCTGTGTTAAAAAAAAAAAGACTTGTATGAGTTTAAGTTTTAAGAAATTATTTGGATCACATTGAAAACGTTTTTAAAAAATATGCTTTTCAAGGACACTGCTGCTACAATCAATAAAGTAAAAGTATCTCTATAAAGTAATTGGGTTGAACTCTATGAGTTCAGTGATTCAGGTCAAATGATTGTGAAACATTGTTGAAACACAACAAACACGATCATATCACCTTTTTCTCTTTGTTCATCTGGCTGATATAATTCACGTACAGCAGCCATATAAATAAAGCCATTCTAAAGTTTATGATTTCAGGGTCAAGGAGCCCAACAAAAACAAACACTGATCTCCATAATGGTAACATACCAATTATGATTTTCTCCTTCAGTGATTCTGCTTGTTATCATCAGGTGTATTCAATAATGCTCAATCATAACTCTATTAATCACTTAATTATCTCATTAACTTTAACACTGCTTCAGTGTTCATTTAACACTCTCTGAGTGTGGACTCATATAAACACTGAGCAGTGTTAATTTAACACTGGGGATTTTGCTGTGTTGGTGTGTGTGTGTGTGAGATGGGTAGGTTTAGGGGTCAGGTTGGTGTGTGTGTGTGTGTGTGTGATGGGTAGGTTTAGGGGTCGGGTTGGTGTGTGTGTGATGGCTAGGTTAAGGGGTCAGGTTGGTGTGTGATGGGTATGTTTAGGGGTCAGGTTAGTGTGTGTGTGTGTGTGTGTATGTGTGTGTGTGTGTGTGTGTGTGTGTGTGTGTGTGTGTGTGTGTGTGTGTGTGTGTGTGTGTGTGTGTGTGTGTGTGTGTGTGTGTGTGTGTGTGTGTGTGTGTGTGTGTGTGTGTGTGTGTGTGTGTGTGTGTGTGTGTGTGTGTGTGATGGATAGGCTTAGGGGTCGGGTAAGTGTGTGTGTGTTAGGGCTGTCAATCTTCCTCTATAATACTATTCGAATTCCATTCCTTATTTTATTTAATATTCGAATAATATTCGAATATTAAATGCTCAAATTCATCCTATTATTAATATTTGCGACATTACACAGGCTTATGGATCGTCAATGCCACTATAGCATTTGGTTGTTGTTACACGTTCTGTCCACTAGAGGGACAGCTAACATTACAATAAACATTTAGAAACGGCTGATCGCGTTTTTTTTATTAACAATAAAACAGCGGAACAAAATGAATGACTTTAATTTGGCAACTTGAATGGACATTTTTCCACTGATCAGTTGTCTGATGTTGTGTCAGAGTTTCACAACTCTGTCAGTGATTGTTGCGCGGCTAGGACAGCAGACAGCTGGTAAGCCCCGTGATGAAGAGAAGAAAATAAGTCATTCTTGCCTGTTTTAGCAGCGGTTCCTTGGACAGATCGCCTATAGCTTGTCATGGTGTAGCATTGTCAGATGTGCCCTAATGGTGCGTTCACACCGGACGCGAATAGCGCGTCAGGCGCGAATGGACACAAAAGTGGTCAAGTGTATAACTAGACGCGGCAGGCGCGAATTTGACGCGCTATTCGCGTCCGGTGTGAACGCACAGTAAGGTTGCAAGTTGAGGAGTGATATTTCATTCAGACTTTATTTGTGATTTAATTTTCCCATTTATGATTTGAAATCCAAACACCTTCCACACATCGCTTCTCAAATTGTCAGGAGTGGTGATCTCTGTTTCCATGGAGACATTGCTCGCCGCCATTATTGACAATATTGTTATGACGATGCAGCGTGGATAACGCGCACAATTGTGTTACGATTCAATTTTTTAATTGTTTATCAGACGAAACAAAAGCATTTCATTTTCACATGCCTGTGTAAGCCAAGTTGGCGAGAAAGGCAAGATATCATATAATAAAAAAATAATAATAAAAAAAAGCAATATTCGAATAGTAACTTCAGCATTCGAATAGTATTGATTTTTTTAATATTCGAATTATATTCGAATTTCGGAATTCGTTCCAACAGCCCTAGTGTGTGTGTGTGTGATGGATAGGTTTAAGGGTTGAGTTTGTGTGTGTGTGTGTGTGTGTGATGGATAGATTTAGAGGTCAGGTTAGTGAGTGTGTGTGTGTAGTGTATGTGTGTATAATGTCCCCACAAGGAGTGTATATTTTTGGGTCATAACCTAAATCATGTTTTATGTGAGAGTGGTTTAAAGGATAGAGAATAGAATAGAAACTCACCTGATTTTCTTCAAAAAAACTTTCATCTTTCTGTTTCCACATGATTTTTGAAAGGTCACCTCCTTCACAATACTCCATCACAATATACATGCGTCCAGCTTCTTTATCTAAATAAATGAACATCCAGTCAGTGAATGACTTAACTCTGACTGTATTAAAGGGGTCATGACATGAGAAACCAAATTTGCCTTGATCTTTTGGTATATAAGAGGTCTTTGTACCATTAAAACGTCCTGCAAGTTTCAGAGCTTAAGACGTCCTCCCCATTATAAACGAATCATTTATTTAATCAAGCTCTAAATACAGCTCGTTCTGGATCCATGATAAGAAGTGACGTCACGGTACGAAGTGATGTACCAGCGTTTGCATATGACCGCCTCCGGCACAAGACAACTACGCTTAAAGCGCAAGACAACTACGCTCATTTCGTATCATTGTCGCGCCCGCGCCGCGCGCCTCACAAGTGTTCAGTCGCCGGACAGCGAGTGGGTCTGTGTACAGGGAAATTACGATGCCGCAGATGTGCTGTTCCTGGCTGTGGACAAACAACCTCTTTGAATACGCTGCGAAAGATCCAGTCGTCAGGGAAAAATGGATGGCTGCACTTTATTTTTTGCTGACGTCTCAGTCACGGCAGTGTTAGTTTAAGCGTTTGTTCTATACATTTGAAGGATGACTGTTTTGAGAACAAATCCCAAAATTATGCTGGCTTTGCCAGAAAACTCTTGCTCAAAGATAAGTCCGTGCCGACTATTCTGGGCTCAACAACGACGAAGCAAACTGTAAGTAATGTATTTAAAACTTTAAACTACTTTTTAAATACCCTGAATCCGCAAATGTTCTGGCTGGGGGCGTTAATAATTGATGCATATGCACTGACGTTAGCCAATCATAACAGTGGGCGTTAACACTGAACTCTTAAAGGGGAAACACCCCCAAAACAGACTGTTTGAATCAGAGGATGAGAAACAGGGTGGGAAAAGGTCATAAATCACTACATTTTAAAAGTTTTTTGTAAAAAAAACTATAGTAATACTATAATTGCACCTAAGGGAACATAATAATAAAATTAAAAAACCCATGTCATGACCCCTTTAAAATAGCTTCAGTTTCTGAAAGCTACACTGATGTCTTTGTTCAGTTAACTACGTAATCCGTGGTTAGTAGTTCTAATACATTTTTCAGAAACACAACAAAAAACAACCAGATTTTTAATTTGGAACAAAGGAACATCATAGTGTACAAAGAAAAAAACCTTCAAATGAATCCACATAGGTAACAATATATCCAAACTGCAGCATTTTCAGGATCTCGACTTCCTTTTTGACAGAATCCACTTCCTCCTCCTGAAAAGAAGAAGAAAAAACCTTCCATTTAAGCGACACTGTAATTGGAAGGAAAAAGTTGTGAGTTCTGTTCGTCAATACTCAAGTAAGATCTTACATTTCTGGAGTTCATCTGTTTGACCACATAAGGATCTCCGTCTGCATCTTTAACCAGAAACGCTATTCCTGAAATTCCTTGTCCAAGCTCTTCCTCTATGGTGTATCCATGTTCTTTTAGCACTTCTATAATCAAGATTTGCAATCATTTCTACAAAATACTGCAAGCACTAGAGATAAGGAAAACAAAGCAATTCCTTCGCAAAGTGATTTTTTTTTAACTGGTCAAAACACCACAAGGTGAAACCTGTTGGTCAAAAACTGTGTGAATGCAATGAAAACTCAGTCCAAACATGCAAAAAACACTTTTACAAAATATTATTGCAAATATTTTCTTAAATGTGTAATCTATTGAAGGGTTAGATCATCCAAGAATTACATTTCTGTCATTAATTCCTCTCCCTCATGTCGTTCCACATCCATAATACCTTCAGATTTTCGGAACACAAATGAAGATATTTTTAATCAAGTCAAAAAATGCGTCATGAAGAGGAAAAAAACATACACTTTTAAAAAATAAAACATAGATTTTATTTATATTTAATTAATTAAAATGAGGCAACAGATTACAAGCAATATTATTAATTAAATTTAACAAATTAGAATTGAGTATTAATTAATCAAATTAATTCCTTAAATGTTAACCATTTAAAATGAGTAAAATTTACAAAATATATGTTATTGCCAACGTTGAAGACACCTGATGTTAACAAGCAGAATCACTGAAGGAGAAAACCATAATTAAAATCACCGTTATGGAGATGAGTGTGTGTTTTAGTTGGGCTCTTCACCCTTAAATTAATAACTTTAAGTTTTGTTTGGCTGCTGTACATGAGTTCTATCAGCCAGATGAACAAATATAAACGTTGATCTGATGGTGTCGGTTGTGTTTCATAATTTCACAATCATTTGACTTGAATCACTGATCTCATGTAGAGTCCAATTTATGAGTTAAATTTATTTTATTAATTCTAGCTGCATAATATTATTATCCTTTTCAATGAAATCCAAATGATCAAATCAATAATAATAAAAAAATATATGTGTTTTTTTTTTTTTTTTGCGCACACAGACATCAAGATTTAGCGTATGAATCTCAGCAATGGTGACAACCTCTGATCATAAGCTCATTATTTATTCATGCAGCAATACATGATGGGAGCCATGAATGAGTTTTGATTGGTGCAAACCAGAATGCACTGCAACATGCTTTATAAATGTCACCATTGTTGAGATGCACAGTCTGATTCATAATGTCTGTTTTTTTTTTTTTTTTTTTTGTACAAGAGAAACTTTTTAGAAATTATTTGGATTACATTGTAAAAGTTTAAAATATTATGGTGTAGAAGGCCAGTACTTCTATAGTTAATAAAGTTAACTTAAGTCACAAATTGGACTCCATTTGAGTTCAGTGATTCAGGTCAAATGATTGTGAAATAATGATTATGTTATAACATAACCAACACCATCAGATCACCGTTTGTTAATCTGGCTGTTATAACTCACGTACAGCAGCCAAACAAAAACTTAAAGTTAATAATTTAAGGGTGAAGAGCCCAACTAAAACACACACTCATCTCCATAATGGTGACTTTAATTGTGGTTTTCTCCTTCAGTGATTCTGCTTGGTAACATCAGGTGTCTTCAATGTTGGCAATAACATATATTTTGTAAATTTTACTCATTTTAAATGGTTAACATTTAAGGAATTAATTTGATTAATTATTACTCAATTCTAATTTGTTAAATTTTATTAATAATATTGCTTGTAATCTGTTGCCTCATTTTTATTAATTAAATATAAATAAAATCTATGTTTTATTTTTTACAGTGTAACATTTAAGGAATTAATTTGATTAATTATTACTCAATTCTAATTTGTAAAATTTAATTAATAATATTGCTTGTAATCTGTTGCCTCATTTTAATTAATTAAATATAAATGAAATCTATGTTTTATTTTTTACAGTGTACATAAGTCGCACTGGACTATAAGTTGCATTTATTTAGAGATTTATTTCACAAAATCCAAGACCAAGAACAGACATTTAAAGGCAAGTTATTCAACTACACAATAGCACACAGAACAACAGGCTGAATAGGTGTCCGGTATGTTAGCGTAACACATTAACAGTTATTCAGCTGCACAACAGCATAAAGAACATATACCTGGGAGGCTGAATAGGCTAAATTAACATTAGCCAGCGAGTCCAACAAGTTACCGGTAAGTTCACCAAGCTCCCGATCTCATTCCACAACACTGAATCCATTGAGTTCTTCCTCGGTGTCGCTTCTGAACAACTCCGCTAACTAGAGCGCCCTCTCGCGGCTGTAGACGGGAATGTTTTCTCTTGGTTCATCTCAGTCAGTATGAATTAATTTTGATATATAAGTCACACCTGACTATAAGTCGCAGGACCAGCCAAACTATGAAAAAAAGTGCGACTTATAGTCTGGAAAATGCAGTACTACGATTTGGGACATACTAATTCTATTTTCGGATACTATGCGAATTGGGACGCAGCAGTAAGTGTTATGGGAATGGTAAAAAGTAACGCTGACGTGACGACGTAACCGGGATCGCCTTGATAGACCAATCTACTTCGAGAGTATTAAAACGAGCCAATGCACATTGGCAAGCAATAATTGCATCAGCTGCTCTGCTTGCAGCGCGAGCATATAACGAGCAGCAGGTCCGTCGCATATTGTTTTACGCTGAGGAGCCGTACAGCGATGGTCAGCAATCGCGGCGATGGGATGTCATGTTACGTCTCCCGTTCTCTCCTTCAGGGAACGAGGGTTACATTAGCAACTGAGACGTTCCCTATCAGTTGCTCACGTTCGACGTGACGACGTAATTGGGATCCCTATGGAAAATGCCACGGTTGCTGCCACATACAAGACTCTCTGACCCCCAACTGGCTGGAGGGGAAGGCCTGCGTATAGTGAGTTCAAACTGCTGTTCCGTTATGGAACTCTTGGCAAAATGTGCCTTCCCAAGTGCTGCGGAAGGGAGCCCAAATGGTTGTCCTGAGTTCAGGTCATATGATTGTGAAATAATGATTATATTTAAAACACAACCAACACCATCAGATCACCTTTTCTATTTGTTCACCTGGCTGTTATAACTCATGTACAGCATTCAAACAAAACTTAAAGTTATTATTTTAAGGGTGAAGAGCCCAACTAAAACACACACTCATCTCCATAATGGTGACTTTAATTATGGTTTTCTCCTTCAGTGATTCTGCTTGTTAACATCAGGTGTCTTCAATGTTGGCAATAACATATATTTTGTCATTTTTACTCATTTTAAATGGTTAACATTTAAGGAATTAATTTGATTAATTATTACTCAATTCTATTTTGTTAAATTTAATAAATATTATATTGCTTGTAATCTGTTGCCTCATTTTTATTGATTAGATATAAATAAAATCTATGTTTTCATTTTTACAGTGTATGCTGTCCAACAAATTCTTTTTCAAAAGACTTTTTAAATCTCATTGACTGCCTTCAGCAAATGGTTAACGGTCGCACGCATGGACACACGCTGGATTTGATTCTGTCACTTGGTTTATCAGTCAGTGACATTATCATAGATGATCTCCTGGTTGCTGATCACAATCCTGTTTTATTAACTGTTCTCCCTCCATGTCAACCGAAAAAAGTCTGTACTACAAAGAGACTGGTTCGTTCGTTAAAATCAACTGTACATGGGGATTTTAATAAAATTTTCATGGACTCTATGCAGGATATAAAAACGGACTTACTATCACCCCGGTTTAGCGTGGAGGAGTCGGTTAATATTTTTAATTCTGTTTGTTTGGACACACTTGATCAGGTAGCACCTCTAAGGCAGGCGCATAGTAAGCACAAACCAACTCCATGGTTAAATGGACAAATTAGATCCCTAAGAAGGGAATGTAGAAGATGTGAACGGAAATGGAAGAAGGATAAGTTGCAAATCTCCTATGAAATTTTGAAAGATTCGCTGTCTAAATTTCAACGGGCTGTAAAATCTGCTAGGAAGAGCTTCTTCGCAAATGCTATTGAGAAAAATCGCCAAAATCCGAGATTTCTTTTATCAACAATTGATTCTGTTTTGAATCCTAAATTAGAGGCACCTCCTGTTTTGTCTGTTGATTTATGTGAAAGTTTTTTACACTTCTTTGTCGATCGCATATCAGAGGTTCGGAATAATATACAGCAGTGTACATTTGTCCCAGTCAACACTTTGATCTCACAGTGATCTCTCCATATGATCACAATGTGAGGTCACAGTGAGTTAAAAGTGTAACCACACTGTGCACTCACTGTGTGCTCATTTTATGGTCACAATATGAGCTCATCCCAGCTAAAAATGTTATTGATATGTACTTCACATTTTCTCTTTCTACAACAAACACAACAGCCAGACAAAAACTAATATCAAATAGTCAAGGCCAAAGAGCCCAACTAAAGCAAACACTGACCTCCATAATGGTGACCAAACCGAACAACTACTTTCAAACCAACTTCGACATCTAAACCTCTTTTAAGAGGATCAGTCCTGTGTCTGCTGGGAAACTTCCCGCTAAACCCTTATAATAATGTTAGGGGATAATGTTCTATCAATGTAATCACTAAACATTTTAAAAATGTTTTTAGAGACTGTTATCCTACTTTTTATGAGAACATTCTGGTAACAAAAATAAAATTAGCTACAGAAACCATAACATAATATTAAAGCTGCAAGCAGCGATGAAAGGGCCCTCGCACCCGTGCCAACCGCCACCCGGTGGATTTAGGAAGACAGAGCACGGTGGGCATTGTGCATTTAAGTAGGTAAATATAGGAGTATGTCAAAGTCAGTTACAAAAATGTTCTTTATTATGGGGATAATAGCATGCGTTATCACTCAGATAAGTGTTGCTAGCATGTTTTAGCATGTTTCTAGCATGTTTAGAACTCAATGGCATATTAAATATGTCGCTAGCAATGCATCACAGTTTAAAACGTGTCACTTCCTGTCGACAGTAGGTGGCGCTATTACTTTAACTTAAAATTGTCATGTAGATGTGTTCAGGGCAGGACTCTTATCAAACGTGTGAAGTTTGGGGCAGATTGGACATTGCCTTCTTCAGTAACAACAACTTCCCGTTTCATTGCATTAGCGTGCTTTAGCACTTAGCTAAGAATTGCTAGCATGTTTTAACATGTTTCTAACATGTATATAACTCAATGGCATATTTAATATGTTGCTAGTAATGCATCGCAGTGTTAAACATGTCACTTCCTGTTGCCAGTAGGTGGCGCTATTATTATAACTGAAAAGTGTCATGTAGATGTGTTCAGGGCAGGACTCTTATCAAACCTGTGAAGTTTGGGGCAGATTGGACATTGCCTACTTGATTAATAACAACTTCCTGTTTCATTGCATTAGCATGCTTTAGCACTTAGCTAAGAATTGCTAGCATGTTTTAACAGGTTTCTAACATGTTTATTACTCAATGGTTTATTTAATATGTTGCTAGTACAGCATCACAGTGTTAAACATGTCACTTCCTGTTGCCAATAGGTGGCGCTATTACTATAACTGAATATTCTCATGTAAACGTGTTCAGACCAGAACTCTTATCAAACGTGTGAAGTTTGGGGCAGATTGGGCATTCAATGCCTGAGTTACAGCAAATTCCTATTTAATTGCAGTAATAGCATGCTTTAGCACTTAGCTAATGTTTGCTAGCATGTTTTAGCATGTTTCTAGTATGTTGTTAACATGTTTAGCACTTGCTGCCAATTGTGTATATGTTATTAGGAGTCCAAAACAGTGTTAAACATGTCACTTCCTGTTGCCAGCAGGTGGCGCTATGACTGTAACTGAATTTGAGCATGGTTATGTGTTCAGGACAGAACGCTTATCAAACGTGTGAAGTTTGGAGCAGATTGGACATTCAATGGCTGAGTTACAGCAAATTCCTATTTAATTGCAGTAATAGCATGCTTTAGCACTTAGCTAATGTTTGCTAGCATGTTTTAGCATGTTTCTAGTATGTTGTTAACATGTTTAGCACTTGCTGGCAATTTTTTATATGTTATTAGGAGTCCAAAACAGTCTTAAACATGTCACTTCCTGTTGCCAGCAGGTGGCGCTATGACTGTAACTGAATTTGAGCATGGTCATGTGTTCAGGACAGAAAGCTTATCAAACGTGTGAAGTTTGGGGCAGATTGGACATTCAATGCCTGAGTTACAGCAAATTCCTATTTAATTGCAGTAATAGCATGCTTTAACACTTAGCTAATGTTTGCTAGCATGTTTTAGCATGTTTCTAGTATGTTGTTAACATGTTAAGCACTTGCTGGCAATTTTTTATATGTTATTAGGAGTCCAAAACGGTGTTAAACATGTCACTTCCTGTTGCCAGCAGGTGGCGCTATGACTGTAACTGAATTTGAGCATGGTCATGTGTTCAGGACAGAACTCTTATCAAACGTGTGAAGTTTGGGGCAGATTGGACATTGTTTGCCTGAGTTACAGCAACTTCCTGTTTCATGGCGAAACATCAAAATTTGTCAGGCCGCCGAGGACACGCCCTTCGACGAAAACTCTAGATCTTCGCAATTTAACGTCGCAAAGGCCTTAAGATTACACTCACCAAATTTGAAGATGATCAGATTAAAACTGTAGGAGGAGTTCGTTAAAGTACGAGGCCTGAAAATGGCAAAAACTGCACAAAAATCAGAGAGGAAGTTCAAAATGGCTGACTTCCTGTTGTGTTTATGGCTATGCTCCAAGAGACTTTTTTGTAGGTATTTGGTCATTACATGTATGTACCGAATTTCGTACACATACGTGAAGCGTAGCGGGAGGCGCACTCCGTTCAACCTTTATAGGTGGCGCTATCGAGCCATTTTACCCCGCCCAATTCTGAAACGCATATCAGATGTCAATTTTCGCCAGTTCTGACGCGTGTGCAAATTTTCGTGAGTTTTCGTGCATGTTTAGGCCCTCAAAAATGCGATTGAATGCGGAAAATAATAATAATAATAATAATAATAATAATAATAATAATAATAATAATAATAATAAACAGAGCAATTCCAATAGTGTCCTCGCACCATCGGTGCTCGGGCCCTAATAATGCTCTCAAATCATTCATAGAACAATAACATTTCTAGCTGGGATGAGCTCATATTGCGGCCATGAGCACACAGTGAGTGCGCTGTGAGGTTACACTTTTAGCTCACTGTGAACTCACATTGCTCACGTTGTGACCACATGATGAGATCACTGTGAGATCACCGTGTTGACTGGGGTGCCTCCGAATGCACTAGAAATCATTGTTACTTTATCGCAATTTGAGCCTACTTCTACCTCTACTTTTAACAATATTGTTTCTAAGCTGAAGTCTACATCTGCTCCCCAAGACATTGTTTCGACTCCTCTGTTAAAGCAAACCATTGAATCGGTCGGCCCATATATGGTTTCTATAATAAATAAAGGCTCAGGGATTGTCCCCGAGTATTGTAAACATGCTGTAGTCCAGCCTTTGTTGAAAAAAGAAAATCTGGATACGAGCGTTCTTTGCAATTATAGACCTATCTCAAAACTTCCATTTCTGGCAAAGATCTTAGAGAAATGTGTTCTGATTCAATTGGAGTCATTTACTGATGAAAATCTTGTCGGTGAAGTACTTCAGTCGGGTTTTAAGAAGCATCATAGGACAGAAACAGTGTTATTGAAGGTTTTTAATGACATCTTTTTGGCAACCGATCAAGGGAATGTGACTGTTCTTCTGCTGTTGGATCTCACAATTATTAATCAAAGGAGACGTATGTGTGTTATCCAAGCATTAATGGTAAGTAAAGACCCTTATAGGCTATTTCTGGGTGTTTCTCCCTCATATCTGCTTCGAGGTCTTTATTGTGGCATTTCTTTGAGGTTTAGAATCCTTTTGTCCTTTATGAATTTAATAAAGAACTCTGTCTCCTATTCTGTCCAAACACATCGCATCATCTAGGCTACGTCAGGTGACCTGTAAATGCATAAAAACTGTTTCCATTGCAGTTTTGAGAAATATTTTATTTTTTGAATTGCCTGAAAAAACACCTCATGCGAACGTAAAAGCTTTTTTGCGATAAATGGAAGGGTTTGCAAAATGTATGTTTCCTTTGGGTGTATTTTCAATTCGCAATTTCAATTGTGCACTTTAAAAAGTGTGTTTCCTGGTTTAATTGCAATAGTTAAATAACTGGATTATCTTACGTGTGTTTTTCAAATGTTCTAATGAAGGATTTGTGCAATTGAGAAATATAGTTTTCTCTTTCACTTATGTTGTTATAATAAAATATAACTGTTTGTGCAGAATTTTGTGCACTCATTTATTT
Organism: Phoxinus dragarum; assembly: GCA_033366665.1. Lineage (NCBI taxonomy): Eukaryota > Metazoa > Chordata > Actinopteri > Cypriniformes > Leuciscidae > Phoxinus > Phoxinus dragarum. The sequence goes on along the minus strand of JARPMJ010007395.1, from coordinate 28,152 downwards.
TTGGTTTTTTTTTTTTATTTATTTATGGGGAGCCTAGTTTACTAATAAGAGACAATTAACTCTTCGTTCACACTGTCACTCCAAATCTGATTATTTGTGTATTCAATTAGCATCTGGTCTAAACGATTAGCCTTCCACACTGTGTGTATTCTTAACTTTTAGTTTGTCCCGTGGAACTTTTTCATTTTCTGAAATTGGTTTCTAAGGCATTGACATTGATTCACAACGAACAACAACATAACGATTGTGTAGTACAACATAAATGTGTAGCACCACGTGAATATCTAATGAGGCAGACACACACAAGTATAGGTTGTCATACCTGTAAGTTATCAGAAATTTGTTGAAATATATTCCAATTTTTTTTAACTTAATGCTTAAAAATAAAACCATGAAAAAAATGTACGCATTTTTCAGTCCTCGTCTCACTCTGGTCTACCATTGCCATCAGCTTGTGTTTTCTAAGAACGATTTGATGTTTATTTTGCAAACGTAAAAGTGATGTTTCTCATATTGTGTGTGATATTTATACTCACTGATCACGCCAGGAGAAACGTTCGTGCTGTGATCTGAGGAACTGCTGCCAGCACTGGCGTCAGAGAGTCTGCGATACTCAGCCATCTTTAGAGGAAAACATACTGAATATTAATGAAGTATCGATAATATTGACATTTTATTTATTTACATTTATTTTATTTACATTACTGGCTGAGAGATTTTAGTGTTCATAATACTTCCTCATCTTCTTCATCCCTTCACTGCAAATAAGCTGAAATTGTCTAAATCCTTGATTGCAGTATTTACGTCTGAATCTCAGAAGAAAGAAAAGCTAATGCAAAAGGAAAGGGGAACAAGAGCCCAACACCACAATGGTGACTTAAAATGAAACGAATATCAACATCTAAACCTCTGTTCATTCTCATTAAGATCTTCTATATAGTCAAAGTATCTGTATTTTATGTCTGTGATTAAGGGCAGCACAAGAAAGTCTTTCCTTCAGATCTGGTTTCTCTCATGCAGTGGCGGAGCCAGGATTTTTTCATGGGGGTGGCCAGGCAAGGGCCAGCAACCAGTCTGGGGTGGCACAGACATTTTTATTATTTTAATTTAAAAATGAGTTTGACTATAAGCATTGGACTGTTTTAGTGCATACACAACTGAATACAGTTAATTTATACTTACTTGTAATTGAGATAGTATTGAATTAGGAATCATGGAATACTGAGTGAATTTTTTTCTTTTTTATTATTATTATTCACCACCTCCAGGCATATTAATAAAGGGGCACACACTATACCTAAAGTTCAACTTACTCAGTTAGCTTGCTTCTGGTTCTCAAAACCCCCAATAGCTTGTTCTACATTGTTGCAGCTTCATGAATGAGACATGCAGATAACTACTGTAGCTCAAAGATTAATCAACCTTCAGTGAATTTTATATAATCATTGACTTCTTCAACCAATTCTGAGTTTGTCAAAAAAAAAAAGTTGCAACTGAAAAAGTTAACACTGCATGTTTAACTTTTCTATATTAGTTGTTAAAATAAATAATTGCAACAGTTCTATCATAGGCTACCTAGATTAAAAAAGGGGGGGGGGAAATGTCTCTTTTGAATCCTCATGTGCAAGAATCTGAACAAGGCGGAAGTCAACAGCACATAAATGCCAGAATGTAAAATTAGTTATTTTATGGGTTTAAAAAATATCAATTTTTGTCCTCTTTACAAATTAACGCCAGCTAGTACAAATGCACAGTGCTCACATTTATTTGTAGGCTACATTTAAAAATGACATCAGTTTGTGCCTTATATTGTGATCTCACATAGCAGATTATTTTAGTCACAGATGTTACAAATACATGATGCATGCATGCAGTTTTGACACAGCTTTAATCGCCTTTTTGGTTATTTCACGAGTCAATTGACGTCAAAACACGCCGCATTTGCGCACCGCGAGCACAGGCTGACAGGACAGGAAAGTTAGTTTTACTGACATTTGGCCTGACAACATCTCATCTTATAGCCAACTGATGTAGGACAACGCCCGCCGCTTTTCTCAGCATCGACAGAGTGTCACCAGCTTTCACACACATCTTTCAAAATAAGAGTGGCATCAGAAAAGGTTTACGCTTGTTGTTTCTTTGACTGCACACTTAGCGACGGTCTTGCAACTCACCAGTTGAGAAACATTGACTCTATATTTACTATGCGTATATCACTGTCTGTTGTTCTGTTCGGAACCTGCACATTTCCGCACTCGCTTGACTTGCGATGGCGCTGAGGTGCAGTTGGAGTGCGCGTCTCACGTTTTTTTTTTTTTTTTTTTTTTTGGTCTTAAAGAGACGGTTCTGCGTTTAAAAAACGTAATTCTTGACAATAAAAAAGAGACAGAAACAGCAGTTGTGAGAGGGGTGGCCAAAGGGGTGGCCAAGCTTAGGCAAAGGTCCGCCCTTGCTCTCATGATCCAAAGATTTGCAGATGTTTCCTTTATGTTCATAATTTTTGGACAAAACACAAACTGTCTGTGAGTTGCTTTGCAATTAAAAATGGAAATTAGGCTACATTGAAATAAATCTTTTTAATTTAGTTTTAATTAATGCATCCTGAGAGTGTTTATTTGGTCCAGAAACAGTATAAATTATATTCTAAATGAGATCATAAATGATGTTGAAAGTATGTCCACAATGGCCACATTTGAACTAGTTTTAAACTTGTATGAAGGGTCCATGAACGTCTATATCGGACGTGCAGAACACGACAAAAAAAGACGTCATAAAAACTTTCATTCTGGCTCCTCAGTGGACGTCTTTTCAGCGTCCGACTTTTGTGACAAAGACGTTGAAAATATATCTTTTAGACATCATTTCGCTTAGTGAGGCTACTCTCTGGAGTCTGGACAACGTTCTTCTTCCGACTCTCCTGCCGCTTTAAACATAGAATAACTAATTAGCCTAATATAATAAAGTAATAAAAAATGAAAATAATTACAATTAGAAACGGATTGTACGAAAGCCCTGAACCACAGCGAACCTACCCCCCCCCCCCCCCCCCCCCCCCCCCCCCACACACACACACATACACACACACACACACCCTTAAAATTACGAGAATAAAGTCGTATCATTTCAAAAATAAAGTCGACATATTTCTACATAATTCGACATAGCCTACATAACAGTTGAAATGAAAGTGATCAAATTGATCATATTAAGGAAATAAAGACAAACCTGCTGATGATGTATGTGTGTGTCTTCTGTCCAACTCCAGGCGTCTAAACAGCAAGTGAAAGCTGTTATCAGGCTTGTTGGACTTCAAGCAGCGCTGTACACACACCGATCAGTGTGTCACACCAAAGTATCGCGAGAGCATGCGCTCCATATGCTTTTAAATCGCTCTCGCGATACTTTGATGTCACACACCTACTGTGCAGCGCTACTTTGAAATCACATGACACAGGATTTCTTTAAAATCACACCAGAGACGTTCCTTGAAACAACACGACAAAGCATGTTAGTTGAAAAAAAATGTTAGGTTGGCCTAGGCCTATATAGAAATAAGTGCAAACAGTTTTGTACAGAACCTTGATGCTATTTATTTTATACATTGTCACTTTTCAGTCATCTTTTCAGTCAATCTTCTTTACCTTTAAATTTACTGAAGACATTGAGTAATCATTTCGTAGTAGTTCAGCTTCTTCAAAAGAGGAAATTATACAGTGTGTGGGTTGTACATGTCAAATCTGTCTAAATATGTTCTTATGAAAATAGATTGGTTAGTGTGAAACATACACCCATCCGGACAATATTCACACAGGACCTAAAGACACATTATAGAGATGCACAAAGCTGGAAAAAACTACAAAATCATGTCCAAAGACCTTAAAAGTTGGCACATTGTTAGAAACAAACATTTCACTTGCACTACTCCAGGAATTTTAAGCACAATTCTCAGTGCATCATTAAAAGTCACACCGAGAAGAATTCTTGAGAAAAGCCTGTTATTAAAAATTAAAAAGGTACAAAAATGGACATTTTCACATCCAAATGAAAAACATTTTTTATAAAGCACGATTTCTGCATGAAAATATTTGTACGTTTACACACAAATACATTTGAAGTTGCGTGCAGGCATTTATTAAGATCTGAGTGCTTAAAAAATGGTTGTGTTTTTTTGTGTCTCTGCTTGTCAGATAGAGACACATTGCATTGACTTCCTGTTGAAACAAAGATTATATCTTGGGGAGGAAACTCTATGAAAACAGGTCATGTAAAAATGCACTCAAATACATGACTTTCACAAGTAAGGTCGACTTAAAATTGCTGTATACTAAAATAAAGAAGAAGAGGTTATGGAAATGGTTTTACAATGTGTCAAACTGAAAAACAAACTCTCAAGACAGCATCATCATGATCTCATAAAATGTGTCTAGCACGCATTATATTTATTGTGCAATTTATATGCTAAAACTAGTCTTTACGTGCATATGATACGCAGTTTTCGCATGCATATGATATGCACTTTATTGCGTGTAATACCCAGAGATGCAGAAATGGAGAAGTAAAAAATAAAGCCAAGCACATGTGAATGTGTGTATGATTTGAAGTGGATAGATGTGGACAAAATGCTTGGCTTGACGTTATTCTAAATTTACAGGTTTTATGACTTACTATTAAACTTTACAATGAAAAATTAAGCCATGAAAAGCAATTTATATTAAATAATGCTTATGCCTGTGGGGGGTGGGAGGTCAAATCAAACAGGAGACAAAAAAAATATTAATTAGCAGAGTTTATTGAATAACCTTTATCATTTTTTTAAATCCGTTTCAAAGCTCAAACTTTTTTATTATACCACAAGCAATAGCAATTGAAACTTACTGCTTCACAACATTATCCTGTGACTTTAAAAACCTTCATAATCTCCTACTTACTTGCAAAGAAAACCCCTAGTTTTGACTCAATTTAAACAAGCTTCCTAAAATACTAAAGTGAATTACAGGGAAATGCCAGAATAAATATATTATATAATGAAACTAACCAGTTATTAAACATCACAAAAGAACAGCACATTCACTCTCTGAAGTGCAGGCTGGATGAGAAAAAGTAGAGATATAGAAACATTTAACTCAGAATAAACACACAGGAAGATTTTCAAAGACTCTCAAAATCAACAATGTATCACAACAGGAATCAACGTCTAGAGAGCAACTAAAACTGTTTTCATTGCATAAAATGATCATCTTACATTTTGTGCTGATTTTCTTATTATTATTTGTATGCACCACCACTGCCACCATAACTGCTGGACTAATTACAGGAGCTGCTGCAGTGGCCGTCATATAAAGTGATTCTGATGCTTGGACAAAAGTGGATGAAATTCACGATTGCTCCTTCTTCTTCACCCCAGCTAACAGACTTTTGTTATAAGAACGTTCTCCAAACATTCAGTGTTGGTTCCGGGAATGTTAAAATGTCCAGTTTTCTTGACGTTAGAGGAACGTGTTTTAAAAGGTACACAGAAAAAACTCCAGTGTTAAATGGACTTTGGACTCCATGGATTGGAGTTTATTTGGCTCCAGCCCTCAAGAGTGTAAAAGTTAATGAGATAATTATGTGATTAATTGAGTGATGATTGAGGATTATTGAAGACACCTGATGTTAACAAGCAGAATCACTGAAGGAGAAAATCAATCGAATTGTAAGTCACCATTATGGAGATCGGTGTTTACTTTAGTTGGCCAGTTGACCCTTACATGTTAAACTTTAGATTTTGTTGTGCTGTTGCAACTGAGTTATAACAGACAGATGGACAAAAAAAAGGTGATCAAGTGATGGTGGTCGTGTCTTGACATAATAATCATTTGACCTCATTTAGAGCCTAATCTCTGATTTAGATTAATATTATTGATTATAGCATCACAGTAAAGCTACATCAAAAGATCCATTGACGATACACATTTATCCAAAAGATTTGTTATAAAAAATATTCTGATAAATAAATAAAAAATCTTTCTCTTAGGCTCACACAGACATCAATAATCAGTGTATGTATCTCAACAATGGTGACAAAAATAATATTCAATTAGGAAATGGAAATTACTAAGACAATTCAGATCATAATTTATTCATACAGCAATGCATGATGGGAGCCAATGGATGAGTTTTGATTGGTGGTACCCAGAATGCACATGCTTTATTATTGTCACCATTGTTGAGATTCATATGCTGATTATTGATGTCAAGTGTGTTTAAACAAATAAACTGGTTCAAGGTCTGTTTTTTTTTTTTATCAGAACAACTATTAGTTAAAATTATTTTTGATTGTATAGAAAAGCTGAAAACCATATGCTGTAGAATTAGAGGGCTGCTTTAATCAACAATGTTACTATAGGTTTAGTGACTCAGGTCAAATGATGAAAATTTTCCACCCAACATCACCTGATCACATTATCTCTTTGTTTATCCAGCTGTCGTAATTCATACAGCAGCCAAACAAAATTTAAAGTTAGTAGTTTAAGGGTCAAGAGCCCAACTAAAGCAAACACTAATCTCCATAATGGTGACTTAACAATTATATTTTCTCCTTTTGGTGATTCTGCTTGTTAACATCAGGTGTCTTCAATAATGCTCATTCATCACTCAATTAATCACTTGATTATCTCATTAACTTTAATACTCTTCAGTGTTAATTTAACACTCATATTTTAACACTTTACACTCTTGAGGCTGGAGCCAAATAAACTCCAATCCATGGAGTCCAAAGTCCATTTAACACTGGAGTTTTTTCTGTGTACCTTTTAAAACACGTTCCTCTAACGTCAAGAAAACTGGACATTTTCACATTCCCGGAACCAACACTGAACGTTTGGAGAACGTTCTTATAACAAAAGTCTGTTAGCTGGGACTTTGTTTCTTTGCTTTATGTCTTTCTATTTCTGATCTCCTTTGAGCCTTTAACTCTGCTCCGATTTTCTTAATCATTCTCACAATCTTCGCTTGTGTTTGTTTCCTCTCTTCTTCCTCTCGTCTGAATCTCTGAGCATCTTCAATCCTCTGACTACTGTAGTGTCCTCCTCCATTCTGCTCTATCATTGTGTCAATCTTCTGCAGTAGATCATTCACCTGATCTCTGTTATTCACATCTGTATTGTTGAAGACGTGAAATCTGCCTCCACACCGCTGAACTACATCTCTTAATCTACTGTTCTCCTTTATGAGTTTCTCTACAGACTCTCCTTCTAGCAGATCTCCATGAGTGAAGAGAATGATGGAGTATTTTAACACTTCTTCACCAAACAGTGTTTTAATCTGCTCAGTGATCTGCATCTCTTGCTCAGTGAACAACATATTTACATTAATGATAAAAGCGTGCGGTCCAGGACTGGATAAATAAACACTTCTGCCTATCTCTGTCACTAATTGTGCTGGGTTTATCTGTGAGTGAATGAATCCAGGAGTATCAACTACAGACACAGATCTGCCGGACACAATGCCATGTTTCACTGAGGATTCATGGGTTACTTTAAACACACTCGTCACAGAGTTAAACACACTCTGTCCCAGTATTGTGTTTCCAGTTGCACTCTTCCCAACACCAGTTTTACCCAGAAGAATAATCCGAGTATCATGGTTGCTGATGGGAATACTTTGACACTGTATAAAAAAAAAAAAAAACAGGTCCATTCATAACATTGTTTTCCCTATGCCTATACTCATATTGTACCTACTGTACAATACGAAAAATAACTTGTTAAATATGTTAAAATGCTTCAGTGAACATATAGTGAATACTAATTCTGTATCCAGATATAGCAGACAATATCACTGCTGCTTAAAAAAAAGACATTTCTACAAATCACCTTTTAAGCCACTTTTTTCATGCATGTTCTGAAAGGCTTTCCTTTATTGCTAAGGTAATCTTCCTTGCAAATATTATGACAAAAGAATGTATGAATGAGCAAGGAAGCTAAATTATGACTCAAATATTTCCTTAATCTACGTAAAATAGACTTACCGTTTCCCTTTTTCTTCTGGACAACTTTATCTATCAGAGATTTCACTTGGACACTCTCTCCTTTTGTCTTGTTGTTGAACTCGTGGAATCTGCCCTCATATTTCTGAGTAAGTTTCTTCAAGAATTCAGTCTCACTGATGAGTTGATTTATGCTCTTATTTTCTTCTTCCAGTTCGTCTCCTCTGGTGAAGAGAATCCAAGTTTTGTCCATGTGTCATGCTTCTCAACCTTCTCCACAGGTTCTTGATCTTCTGCAGTAAATCCGTCTGAGCGGAGAACAATGAGAAACACACACAGGCCTGATTCACATTTCTGCAGAACCTCTTCATATTTCCTCAGCTCTTCCTCGCTCTCTGTATCAAATAATCCTGGTGTGTCATAAACAGTGATTGGTAATCCATCAACAGCTCCAGATTCAACAGCAACATCTCGTGTGACTGAAGAGGAGCTTCTCTCTGATGTGAAAGCTTCTCGTCCCAGTATTGTGTTTCCTGATGAACTTTTACCAGCTCCTGTTCTTCCCAGTAGGACCAAATTCAAATGTGTCAAATTTCTTTCCTCTATTTTGGTCCCACAACCTAAATAAACAACATTAACATTATATAAGAGGGGAAAAAAATACACAGTTTACAATTAAACGTTCTGCCAGCTAAACTTTTTATTATATTACAATTTCATAATAAATCATTTAAAACAAAAATGTTAACATTTAAAATTCTATAAATACCAATTATAATATAATAGCAATTATAATAGGACTTTCTTTAGGATTTTTGCTACTTTCTATAAATCAATTGCATTAATTATTGTATTTTTTAGCTAGCCCTTAGATTATTTATACTAAACATATTACTAAACATCCATTTCAGAGACCAGTCCAGTGTGTAACGTGGAAGCATATGTGTTGTTTGCATATCAATTAGGCTATTAAGTCAAATATTTCATTTGTCAATTACATATTAAGTCAAACATATTAACATATTAACAACATATTAACATATAACAACATATTAAGTCAAATATTTCATTTGTGTCTGTGTCCTCTGCTTCATGTTGTGATTTTTGTAACTTTAGTTTCATCTCCAGATTTTAGTCTGTTCTGTACAAAATGTATAAAGCTAAACACATTTCTCAATATTTTTGTCATAAACAAATGATGCCCTTAATTACAATGCCAAACTCATCGTCAGCCTTCTTCCTCAAAGAGACAGAAGATCATGTCAAAGCAAAATCACAGAAATAAACAATTTAATCTATTTCCAAAGAAATATAAATTGATTATAGACTGTCTGACATTAATGATTATAAAAATATTTCTAACACAGAATACTAACAGACTTTTGTTATAAGAACGTTCTCCAAATATTCAGTGTTGGTTCTGGGAACGTGAAAAATGTCCAGTTTTCTTGACGTTAGAGGAACGTGTTTTAATGTTCCTCAAACGTTCTTTCAACTTCATTTCGATTTAAAATTCAACATTCTAGGAACGTTGATTTCTAACATTCCAAGAACATAACAATGTCCAGTTTCCTGAATGTTAATATAATGTTATTTAAAGGTTAGTGTGATGTTCCTGAAACATTCTTTCAATCATTCAAACTCCTGCTGTGAACAAGCACTGAAAGAAAGAGTAATAAGAACACAAAGATGAAATCAACTAAGGATAAAATACATTACATCTCTGAAGATCTCAGAGGAGGATTAAACAACTCCACAAACTCCATAAAAAAAATATGTTCCCAGAACCAACATTGAATATTTGGAGAAAAATCTGTTAGCTGGGATGGGATCATGGCTTCCAACTGTGACTGGAAAGATTTGAATTGCTATTCATATTAGTGACAGTATGTATCAATATGATATGTATCATCTCAGTTTCACGAATCACGGCTGAGTGATGAACAGTCATTTATCAAATCTATAAACCTCTACCACACTTTTCTTCCAAACTGACTTACTGTGGGAGCGATCATCATCTGAACTTATGCCCACTGCAACAGAAAAAAACTGTTAGTGAATGGGTAACATTACTATATGTGCTAACAAACAATAAAGGGATCATTTAAATGGTATTTGGTATACACACCAATTGAATCCCTTTATGCACATATACAGTAAATAACTTTCAGGAAAGCACAGAAAACACTTCCATGTGCATTTCATTACTTTGTTACAGAAACATCCCTTGTCACTGTCATTATAACAAAATACCTTTTCTGCAAATCACTTCTGCTTTGTAAACACTGTTAACCTTTGCTATAAAAAACTGGCAAAATTCTGACCGTATCATACAATTTTCCATTAAAACAGTAATATACTGTAGAAAACAATGTAATCTGGTTAATATTTGTCGTTTTCGGGAAAATTGCCTACAGGAATAGGGTTTGAATGTAGATTCTGGTCTGAGTTGTTTCTTATAAATGAGATGATCTAATTATCTAATTTATATCTTAATATAGATTTTTATTAAAATGCTTACTGATCTGGAATAAAATGTAGGCTACCCAAGTTCTCTTTAGCTTGCATCTCATGAAGGCGTGTTTGCTTTAGCTATATAATATAGGCTATCCCCTACTGGACGCATCAGGAACAACAGGGCCGTACAAATGATAACATTTAACAGTAAAGCTCTCACACTCTCCTGTTGTCAATCATTTAAATGTATACTTACTGTTTGGGCGAACCATATCTGGACTGCTTCTTTTTGCTGGAAAACAAATACATTTAAACTGATCAAAATGAATGTGAGACATCATAAAATTCTTGTTTAAAACAATCTATTGGTCCGTCGGCAGTTCTTCATCCGTCATTGAACTACAGTGCGTGAAAGAAGCAGTGGATCTTAATGTTTATAAACAGATTACTCGTATGTAGGCTAAATGTATTTGCTAGTTTTAAAGAAATCATATCTGCATTGTACAGCTATTGCTTCCTCATTCGAAATGCCAATCGTAAACACGTAAAGTATTCGTAAACAACTCCCCTGAAACGTGCTACATTAATCGCAGAATATACTTTTTTCTGAATCTGATGTAGAATATCATTGAAAAAACGTTTGACATTCTAATATACATATTTTATGGTTGATCAAACCTTACCTGCGCCGTGAGCCATTATTTAGCCTACACCAGAAATAAAACCGAAAGTAAACCGGCGACGTGAAACGAACACGTATACAGTTCAAGTTCACTGATACAGAGATTAATAATAGCCCAGATAGCAAAATGCTATATAACATTAAAAATAATTTTCATTTTATTTAACAGGTCGGAGGAAAATAGTGAAAGTGAATTAGGTTAAGTCTAACAGATTGTTGTAAAAATGCTTGTTTTCAAAATTAAACAGGTAACTAATAGCCAATATAATTTTTTGTTTACTAAGCAGAAGATGGATGTGCCATTTTTAATGCATGTTTAAAAGCATGTCAATTCATTTATTTGTTTTCCTCTCAAAAAGACAGTGTTTATTTTAAAGAAATGTTGTTATATGTTCAAATAATTGGTATTTGTGACAAAAAAACACACAAGCCTATACATTAAAGCAATGTGTATTTTAATAGAAAACAGATTGTATCTGTTTATCAAGTTTATACTTTTTTAAAATAATTTAATTTATTAAAAAAATGTATGAATGGACCAAACACAACTGATAAAAACAGTGTTTTCATTATTATTATTATAAAATAAAAATAAAAAAGCTAAATCACACACACAAAAAAAAAAACAGAGATGAAAAATTAACGTCAGTATAAGAAATGTACTTTTGTAATTTCTTCCCTATGCATTGTTGATATGGCAACTAGTAAATACACAAAGTTTCATTGCATGTGTGGAAGTATTTAAAACAAGTGAGTTACAACTAGCCCTGCGTTGGGTTGTGCCCCGCTCTCTCCTGGCCGTGTGTGTGCATGAGATTTATGTGAGATTTCTGTTCTATGTGGTAGTACTTCACAGCGAAGGTGGAAAAAGAAAGAAGGAGAAGAGAGAGGAAAGGTAGAGAGAAGAAAGGAGAGTAAAAAAGGGGGGATGAGACAGGGTTTGTGTGTGTGTTTCGCTCCTCCTCTTGCATCATGCCCCGGGTGTGTGTTTCTGGCTCCTGCACAGCATGAGTTCTCTCCATCTTATACAAAAGATAAGGATCAAGAAAAAAAGTTTAAGTCATTTCATGGTGGACTGGCTCCCTGCAAGTATGATATTCCCATCGTAAAACTAATGTCTACAGTCTCATTTCAACTGTGAAACACACGACAGGTGAATAGTATTATATCAACTAATATTCACTCTATTAAATCAAAATAGAGGACTCTACTCACTCCTGTTACTTTTACTCACACATGTTATTTTTCATACGAATAACAGGACTGAAAGTAACATGAATGAGTTATCAAATACATGACATATGGCCACATAGCATGCATGCTAATAGCGTAACTTACGAGTGACTTACCTAAAGTTCATATTTTTTAAAAATAAACAAATAACATCTAAGAAATAATGTAGGTAACATCGGTTTTGATTGACCCTCTCAGTCGTAGTTACAATTTCATCAAATATACAGAAATTAAAATGAGAGGACTTAGCCTACTTTTGGTTTTCTCACGGCCTGCATGCTTTCAACTTCCTGTTGTAAATGTGTCTTGTGGAATGATCCAAGTTATTCAGAGGGGGAAATGCATGTGTTGGGGTAACACTGAGTGAAAACCCTGGGGACACGACTAAAATGTGCAGGGGTCGGCAACCTTTTTGTCATGAAGTTTCTGCGTTCACGTCAAAGAAAGCAAGATCAAAATCAAAGCGTGTCGGCTTGCTGAAGAGATGTTCAGCTACTCTGCTGCGATGCGTGCTGCGGTAGCTCTGTCATATCTGGGTACCGGGAGCCGTTATAAAACACTCTTGCATGTTTCGTTTTTACCATTTTAGGTGGAGTAAAATTTACATTTGTGGCTTCAACAACCAGATGCAATCTGTCCAGTTTAATCTGGAATGCGAATGGAGCATCTGGCGCGAGTGATTTCAATGTTAAGTCAATGTAAAGACGCGTTTACGGCCATAGGGGATTCCTGGAGACCCGTGGCCTATGCTTCTCAATCTATGACAGAGACTGAAAGACGCTATTCTCAAAAAGAGACCTTGGGTTTAGTATTTGGCTGTGATAAATTCCATGGATATGTATATGGATTGCCTACGTTTACGGTACGGATCATAAACCATTAATATCTATCATTCAAAAGAACTTAAATGATATGTCACCTAGAATTCAACGCATGATGATGAAATTACAAAGATATGATCTGAGTCTAGTGTATACCCCTGGAAAGTATAATAATGTCTCGAGCACCAGTAACTTAAAAGATCAGAAATATAGACGAGAGACATGTATGGTGGTTTCATCTCTACCAGTCTCAGATGAGATGTTAAGACTTTGCGGAGGAAACTGCAAAGGACGCTGAACTGCAGAGGGTTATTGCACATCTTCATCATGGATGGATCAAAGGCAAGTGTCCACAGTACTTTCCATTAAGGGCAGAACTGAGTGTGGTTGAGGTTATGTTGAGAAAAAACAGAATTGTCATTCCAGTGTCAATGCGCCAAGATATGCTTCGTCAAATTCATGAGGGGCAACTTGGTATCGAAAAATGCAAGAGAAGAGCTGGACAAGCTGTGTTTTGGGCCTGGAATTAACGTGCACATTGAGAAATTCATCAGTCAGTGTGAGGTCTGTCTGAGTCATCATTATAAACTTGCTAAAGAACCTATGATGATAGCTCCGCATCCTACTGAACCGTGGTAAAAAGTAGGAACTGATCTCTTCCAGTTGAATGGTAAGGATTATTTGGTGGTTATCGATTATTATTCCAAATTATCCTGAAGTTCAACACCTTCGTCATACAACATCAAATGACATGATGCAACGTGTGAATTCAGGCTGTTTGCAGAACAGTATGGCTTTAAGCATACCACTTCAAGCCCCTTTTATCCAAAGGCAAATGGTAAAGCAGAAAAAGGGGTACAAATTGTTAAAAGACTTTTGAAAAAAAGCCGCTGCAAGCAATTCTGATGAAAATCTGTCTCTGTTACGGTTCCTCTCCCATCAGTTGTGGATTCTCTGCTGAGTTATTGATGAATCGTAAACTGCGTGACACACTGCCAAAAATATCCCTGAAAACAGAAAACAACAGTTTGTCATTGAAAGAGATGCAACATCTTAAAGAGAAGCAGAAAGAAGACAAGGGAGCTTGGCAACTGAAACCTCTTTCTGAACGAGATGTAGTTAGAGTTGAGGAGCCTACTGGATGGAGAAAGAAAGCTACTGTCCTAAAAGAGGTAAATCCAAGATCCTATCTTGTTCAAACAGAAGATAAGGCAGACCTTACGGAGAAATCAACAGAGTTTGCTTAAGACTGCAGAGAAATGTCCTTTGGATGAGCCAACCTTGGAGATGCTGTCGAAATGCAGTCTTGTGAAATGGCCTCTGTTGACCTGCAACGTGAAATGTTATCTTCCGATGGGCTTTATTCTGCACGCCAAATTCTTGAACTTGATTTATCTGTACCAAAGACTGACATTCATGTCTTACGGAGATCTAATCGAAATTGAAAACCACCTGCTCGAATGGACTTAAAGTGAAAAAAAAAAAAAGATTAATTAACTGATTGCTTTTTTTTTTTTTTTTTTTTTTTGCATTAAGCTGGTGTGAATTGTTAGTAATTGTGTGATACCAATATGTAGAATTGTGTGTAAAAAAAAAAGAGTAATGAGTACTGATTGACTGCAGCAGGTGGCAGTAATGTGTTGTACAAGACGAAGTGCATCTGCTAAAGAACGGATTTGTAATGGAGAAATGTTGTGTGTTCCACATGGATTAAAGACGCCAGTACCAGTACCAACTGTTTTGCAAAAGTTGTTGTTGTCCACTGGGTGGCGCTGTGACTCAGTATAATTAAGCAACAAGTGTGTGTGTGATGGTAATTGGGAAGCAGTTTTTGACTGCACTCCAGAATAGCGTGCAAGGTGGATTTAGTCATATCCTGTGTCTACAAGGTATGGGCTTTGTGTGTACGTGTTTGTGAACGAGCCACAATAAGTTTTGAGATCATGTTTAATGGAGTACGCACAATAAAGAAAGACATTTGTTCGCATTACATGTCTGCATGGACGTTCTAAAATATTATCAATGGCAACGGCTTACAATGAGTGTTAAACAAATGCACCAGTTATAGATCTGATATTCAAACTTTAATTAGAAAGTACAAAGAACAGGCAATAATAAAAAAAAAAGAAGCATTATTATTATTCCAGTGGAAAATAAGAACATGGAAAAAAGCAAAAGGATTTATCCTAATGCGATATCAGTTTTGATATATTTGAATGCTTTCACAGGAAGTCCAACATGTTTGCTAATTGCTACAGTCCAATTAAGTTAAACAAAGCACATTTATTGTCGTATATTGAGTAAGGTTTACACCATACAAATTAAACGCTTACTTTGCGGTCCTCACATTAAACACCAATGAAAATAAACATTTAACAAAACAATAAAAAAAAAAAATTGTAAGTACATTACATCATTTATGTACAACACTATAAATATATATATATATATATATATATATATATATATATATATATAAACCGAATTTTACATTAAAATGTACAATGACCTAGACTATTTGGGGAGTATTAAATGTCCATGACATGTCCCTGCTCATATTAATCTCAAGGAATTTATAAAAGCTTACATCTCCACTTTTGACCGGCCTATATAAAGTGTTTTTTTTATGTTGTCCTTGAGCGGATCAGTGGTCTGCCTGAACCACGCTTAAATTACATTCGATCACTCAAGCTCTATTTGATCATAGATAGCATTGGTGGCAATTGTTCTATTATCAACCTAGGGTTACGATGCTTTTGGGAAACGCAGCCCAGATTGTTCGCTTTGACGAACGATTTCTGGTGTCAACACAGTTGAATGTTTTAGACCATATTGCAGGTATTCAGCTCCACATATCATGAATCTTTGGTGTAATCTCATCTTAAACAAACCTCCTAAATCACCCTTTTAAAAATGTTGCCTTTCCACTTTCCATTTCCTTTCCTTTCCATTGGGAAATGCTGCTTTGCATTATTTAATAAGCATCTACAGCACATGTGTGAAACTCAGCTCCTGGAGGACCAACATGTTTGTTTACATGGAGTTTACAGGGAACTGTCAAGGCTGAATTTACACTGCAGGTCTTGATGCCCAATTCCGATTTGCTGACTATATCTGATTTTTTTGATGACCCGCTTCATCTTTTAAAAGTGACCTATATCTGATATTTGCATTTACACTATACACTGCCGAAACAACCCAATGTAGACGTTCTGACCCAGAAAATTAAGTAAAACAGCACGACATGTCAAGTAATAAAAATAACATTCTGATTAATTTCGAGTGGGTCGCGGGTGGATATGATAAATCATTATTAATGAAAATATTAAATTAGAGAAAACTACATTCTCTAAAATATGAGCATGTTCCATTCCAGTTTAAGTTTCAAGGGAGTAAAGCCTGTTTATGCCATTAAGAAAATGAAATTCTGTCAAAGAAATTTTTTTTAAAAGAAATTTTAATTTAAAAGCAGCGCTCATTCATCAGTGTATTATACCAGCAGAGATGCGCGCATCAACCGTTGCTGAGTCCGCCGCTGAAGGTGATGATAATCCATTTATCCTCACGCGTTACAACACATAAGAATAATAGTAATTTGACCAACTTATGCGGATACTTAAATCAGAGAATCCATGTGCTTTTTTCCTGCGTTCGCCGGTCATTTCCGATCTGTGCCACATGAGGAGAAAAAAATCGGAATTGGGTCACTTGAACCATGCAGTGTAAATGGGGCCTTATAATCCTGAACACCTTGATCAGCGGTTTCAGGCGTGCTTGACTAGGGTTTGAGGACAGTGGCCCTTCAGGATCTGAGATTGAGACCCCTGATCTACAGTCTCTTTCTGTCCTTCAGCTGCTTTTCTTTCTGCTGCTGTTTTTAGTTTTACAGCTGGACGTCTTGAACATCTGAAGGCCTTTAAACTTTCTGTTGAATTTTTCAAGCTGTTTGTCCGTCTGTGTCAGGAGGTCTAGAGAGAGAGAGAGAAAGTCTTAGTAAATCTACAAACACTCAAATAAAAACACGGATGAAGTGAATCAGTGAGAGCGAGAGAGGACTGTTTCTCACCTGTCCTCTGGATCACAGCAGAAAGCATCTTGTCCTCCTCCTCTTCCCTGATGAAGAACACAACACATCCATCAACAACACATTATTATCATGTGACCTCACACTGCTGGGGTCAGGTGACCTCTGACCTCAGTCTGTCCAGATCCAGGCTGCTGATGATGTCATTCCTCTGCTGGATGATTGACAGCAGGTGTGACATGAGCTGATGTTCCCGCTGTCTGTCATCAGAGCTCCAGTCTTGTTCTGGACAATAACACACATTCATCAGAGACTATAAACTACAGACACTAAATACTTAATTTCATTACCTGAAATTTTTTTTTTTTGTTCCATCTAAAATATCTAAACTTTCATAAATCAAGGTATATTTATTTTAGTTATGAAGTGTTTGTGGCGTGGGCTGGCAGGGCCGAGAGCCACGGGAGTGGAGCGAGGCCGGTGAAGCGATGTTTATGAACGGCACAGGTTTAACACACCGGAGGAGGGATGACAGTGCAAGATGAGAGAGAACCAGGCCTGGAATATTTATTTTGTGTTTTATTATATTTATATGCGGCAGTCGTCCATGAGGGGCTGCTATTTTGTTTTGTTGTTTGTTTATTCTGTCAAAAAAAAAAATCATAGTTTGCATGTTCCTGCCTCCTCCTTCCCTGAACTTCATTACAATCTTGTTAAATAAAAAAATGATCAAAATAAGGTGAGACTGCCAGGCTAGAGAGCACAGGGACAAACAGACTTGGGACTCTTAGACTCGGAACAACCAAACCATTGGACTTGGGACCATTGGACTTGGGACCAGTGGACTTGGGACCAGTGGACTTGGACTTGGGACCAGTGGACTTGGACTTGGGACCAGTGGACTTGGACTTGGGACCAGTGGACTTGGAATTTGGACCAGTGGACTTGGACTTGGGACCAGTGGACTTGAACTTGGGACCAGTCCACTGGTCAACCAAACATGGCACTAGTGGACTTCGGACCAGTGGACTTGGAAACACTGGGACAACCTAGCATGGGACCACAAGACTTGGAAAAACCAGGCCACTAGACTTGGGATGACTAGACTTGGAACCGTTGGACTTGTGACCCATAGACTTAGGACCAGTGGACTTGGAACCATTGGACTTGTGACCCATAGACTTAGGACCAGTGGACTTGGAACCACTGGACTTGGGACAACCAGACCACTGGACTTGGGATCATTGGACATGGGACAACCAAACATGGCACTAGTGGACTTCGGACCACTGGGACAACCTAGCATGGGACCACAGGACTTGGAAAAGCCAGGCCACTAGACTTGGGACGACCAGACTTGGAACCATTGGACTTGTGACCCGTAGACTTAGGACCAGTGGACTTGGAACCACTGGACTTGGGACAACCAGACTTGGGACCATTGGACTTGTGACCCGTAGACTTAGGACCAGTGGACTTGGAACCACTGGACTTGGGACAACCAGACTTGGGACCATTGGACTTGTGACCCGTAGACTTAGGACCAGTGGACTTGGAACCACTGGACTTGGGACAACCAGACTTGGGACCATTGGATATGGGACCACTGCACTTGGACCAGAATTGGAACAACTAGACCACTGGGCTTGGGACCATTGGATAACTGGATTTGGGACCATTAAACTTGAGACCACCTTTGGACTTGTGAGAACGGGCCGTTGGACCATTGGACTTAGTTAAACCAGGCTAGGGAGCGCTAGGACCACTGGACTTAGGAACTCAGAGTGTTGATTGTCTTTTTGGAGACATTTATATGCTAGTATCATCTATTCATATGTATATAGGATATCAGAGATTAAATAATTAATGCCAACCAATATTAACAAACATTCACATTGAGAAACATGATTGATTCAGTTTGTCACCTGGTTTGTTGAAGAGGCGCCTGAGCTCAAACTCTACATCAGTCTGTTGCTGCTCCAGACGATGCTGTCTCAACCTGAAAACACACGCACACGCATGCACCCACGAGCACACGCACACACACACATACACATAGACACACAAACAATGTGTATTTGTGTTATTTAGACATACATCAAGCTGTAAAATTTGGCTTCACAAAAAAACGTTGTGTGTGTGTGTACACTCACATATACACAAGCTCAGCATCTCTGCGCACTAACATGTTCTTCTTCTGAATCAGAATGAACCAGTCGACTAAAAGATTCTCTGAAACAAACACATCATTCATAACAAAAGCGCCTCCAAACTCACAATCTTCAGTCCTGCTGATCTGATGATGATTGAAGACTAGCAGTGACACATCAGAAATAAAAATATTAGTAAATCACTTTCAGATCCACTAATGAACTCCTCAGTGTTTATTTGATCCGTGTTCATTAGTCGCTTCCACATCAAGAGTCCATGACTTTAAACTCCATTGGCAAATGGATTGAGATACATGATTTGTATGCGGATGCAAACACACTTGATTCATGAAAATGTTTCACAGGGAATCTCTTATGAAATAACATTTCTCTCCTCTATAGTAGTTGTTACTGTATGTTTGTGTTATCGTGTCTGTTAGCGTTAGCATTAGCCTGTAGTTCTGTGAGGAGCTTCAGGTGTTTCTAGCTATCTGTTGGTCTCCTCATCGCTCTCTCCAGCTCTTCTCATCTATAGTAGCTGTTACTGTATGTTTGACTGTTAGCATTAGCATTAGCACATGTGTTGTTGTGTGAGGAGGTTCAGGTGTTTCTCACCATCCGTTCGTCTCCTCATCTCTCTCTCCAGCTGCACTCCTCTCTTCTCCAGCTTCAGCAGACGCTCCTCCAGCTCCTTCTGCTCCTCACACACCTCCTTCTCTGACACGAGTGTGTCTGTGCTCACCTGAACACAATCAATCATCCTTCAGTCAGAGAAGAACAGAGACGCAAACATCTGATGGTGAGACAGAGAAGAAGACTCAATCAGCCAGCAGCCATATCACCCTGTAACCCAAGACTGGTTTCCCACTGAAGCTGAGCGGGGCTGAGCCTGGTTAGTACTTGGATGGGAGACCTCCTGAGAAAAACCAGGTTGCTGCTGGAAGAGGTGTTAGTGTGGCCAGCAGGGGGCGCTCACCCTGTGGTCTGTGTGGGTCCTAATGCCCCAGTATAGTGACGGGGACACTATACTGACAAAGAGCGCCGTCCTTCGGATGAGACGTTAAACCGAGGTCCTGACTCTCTGTGGTCACTAAAAATCCCAGGATGTCTTTCGAAAGAGTAGGGGTGTAACCCCAGCATCCTGGCCAAATTTGCCCAGTGGCCTCTCCATCATGGCCTCCTAATCATCCTCCTATATATACTAATTGGCTTCATCACTGTCTCCTCTCCACCAGTAAGCTGGTGTGTGGTGGGCGTTCTGGCGCAATATGGCTGCCGTCGCATCATCCAGGTGGATGCTGCACATTGGTGGTGGTCGAGGAGATTCCCCCCTTCTATGTAAAGCGCTTTGAGTGTCCAGAAAGGCGCTATATAAATGTAATGAATTATTATTATTATTATTAATCCTAAAATATTAAAAATAATCTGTGATTTTTTACAACGGAACTGAATCAGCACTGAACTAAGTCAGCTGATCAATGACACTATTGTCTTCTAGAGCTGCTGTACAGCCGAATTGAACTCCGTTTGCATCACTGAATTATTTTCCTGTTATCTCTGTAAATCTGTATTGTATGAAGCGCTATAGAAATAAAGGTGACTTGACAATGGAGCAGATGGGAATGTTGTGTTTGTGATCCTGTGTTGGATTTGTACATTATTAATATGTGTTAATGTCAAAATCATTTACGGTTTGGACATATTTCACATAGTTTTACATCTAAAAAAAGTGCATTAAACTGAATTAAAACACTCACGTTCACTACAGGTTTGTAGCAAAGCTCAATCGTAGGGCTGTAAACGATTAATCACGATTAATCGAATCCAAAATAAAAGTTTGTGTTTACATAATATATGTGTGTATATTATTTTGTATATAAATACACACACATGCATGTATATATTTAAGAAAAATGTGTTATTTATATATAAAATAGTTATATTTATATATAATATAAATCATATAAAATATATATGCAGTATATAAATGCAAAAATTTCTCAAATAAATACATGCATGTGAGTGTATTTATATATACAAAATAATTATACACAATACACACACTTATATTATGTAAACACAAACTTTTATTTTGGATTCGATTAATCGCGATTAATCGTTTACAGCCCTACTCAATCGCATATAAAATATAAGCTTGTGTCAATTTTACTGCAATCCTTGCTAAAAGTTTAGGAAGAGGGTTTTAAAAAAAAGAACATTAGATTGTATATGTATTTTTAATCCTACTACACAAAAGGAAAAAATAATATATATATATATATATATATATATATATATATATAATAAAAATAATCTGGTTATTAAATAAAATATAACAACATCTCAATGAATGATTTTAAATATGATTATAAAGAGAAACTGATCAGTTTGCTAACTTAAACCACAAAAGAAATGCAGAACTAAAGTATTTTTCTTATTTCTGTCTTGTACTGTGAGTTTGTAGTTTGAAGTGAAGGTCTCTAATCGTCAGTATGAAGCATCATTCACTCCAACAGCAAATCAAACACAGTTTCTGTCTCACCTTCCTCTTGATGAGCGGGAAACCGTGGGCAGGAGCTGCAGCCTGGTGCATGCTGGGAACCGAAGACGAGGTTTGTGGTTTGTGCGCAACTGAAGTTTTGAAACTTAAAGGGTTTGGCTTGATAAAGAGAAAAACAGAGACAGTCTAATGTTAACACACACACACACACACACACACACATCTCATGAGATTGCAAAGAGAAAAACAACAACCCACAACCGCAATCTGTGGCACTTCCGTCTGAGCGTCAGACGTCTGATCACATGGTTCAGCTCACACACAATTAATTACAGAAATGACTCTGAAAGGGAAGTTAATGCTGCATCATGTTCTCAGTTTCAGATCATTAAAGTGGAGATCCTGGTTCTCGGTCTGAATCTGGGACTCAGCTCTGATCTCAACATGACTGGACAGAAAATTAGGTGAAGTTTGAGACACAATTTCCTTGATAAAGCTAACATAATTTGTTCTCTATCTAAGAGCAAATGGTTTGTTCAGTCAAGTCTCTTCTGGATCTCGGAGCGTTTGTAGTGAATCAGAACCAGTGTGTTTCTCAGATAAACCTGATATGAGCGTCTCTGCTAACACCAGCAGCTCTATTCCCAGAACACAAGACTAGAGTCTAAATATAAACCAGCTTCAGCAAGAGAACCAGTGCTGGTCAAATAAACCTGCTGGTCTGTGTCAGCTCTTCAGAAACTACTTCAGGTTTACAGTCTAGTTCTTCGTTCAGTTTTTATCCTTACAAATTGTATCGCTATATATTTATCTTACCATTTTTTATCTTGCATATTTAATGCACAGTTTTCATTGCAAGGTTTATTATCTATATAACTGAGAATGAGAATGTTGAATCTTGTAGAATAAACAGACTTTTGAATGCAGTTTTATGAGGATCAGCAGGTCACATGATGAACGACTGATTCTGATCTTCATTCAGTACCTCTTCATCCTTGGACTCGTCCTCATCGTCTTCCAGGAAGGGGTTTAAGGTCGCGGGGCAGTGGCGGGAGTGAGCGGACGGAGTCGGAGGAAGACGACACCAGGGACCCGGATCAACAAGCTTCATCCAGGGATGATCCTTACAGACGACTCGCTGAGACGAGACTGAGATGAGGACGAGACAAACACACGAGACACAATGAAACATGCATTTTGACTGATAGTTTAAAACATCAAGCTAAACCATTACTGTAATAATGACCTATTTAAGATTAAATATATAAAACCGTAATATATAAGTTATATAAATGTTATGAGTTTTTTTGTTTTGTAAGTGTTTATTTGAACAGGACATTGAAAAGTGAACCTCAATCTGACTCTTGACACAACAATCACTCCTCTGCAGGCGTAACCGGCGTAACTTTCTCTCTCCTCTCTCTCTCTCTCTCTCAGAGACAAGACTTTCATCCAGACAAGCCCGCGCCACCCATTCTGCCCCCTGGTTATCTGATGTTCTCCGTGAACATTGTTTTGGACTCAGTGCTGCAGAGAGGAAGTGGTGCAAATAAAAAAAACTCTTTCTTCACTGCAAATCTCTCCACTGCTAAAACAACATTCTACCACAACAAAAATAACAATTGTTCTGACTCTCTTTTCAAAACCTTCTCTTATCTTCTGTGTCTTACTTACATTATAAACACTTCCCTTCACTCTGGTACCTTTACCACAGCATTTAAGTAAGCTCAGGTAACCCCACTACTTAAGAAACCCATTTAAAATCCAGCACTTTTAAAAAAACTAAAGACCGATATCCCTTCTTGCATTCATTGCAAAGACACTTGAGCAAGTTGTGTTTAACCAACTCTCCATGTTTCTCGCACAGAACAACATCCTGGACAACAACCAATCTGTTTTCAAAAGTGGCCACTCAACTGAGACTGCCCTGCTCTCGGTTACTGAAGCTCTGAGGTTGGGAAGAGCAGCTTCCAAATCCTCAGGTCTCATCCTGCTGGATCTGTCTGCTGCTTTTGACACAGTCAACCACCAGATCCTTCTGTCAACCCTGTCATGAAGGTGGGCGTCTCAGGAACTGCACTCCAGTGGTTCAAGTCTTACCTCTCAGCAGGTCCTTCAGGGTGTTGTGGACAGGGTGAGGTCTCTAAGTCACAACTTCTTGCTTCTGGGGTGCCTCAGGGCTCAGTTCTGGGACCACTTCTCTTCTCCATCTACATGTTATTACTATGTCATTCAGAAACATGGATTTTCCTATCACTGCTATGCTGATGACATACAACTCTACCTCTCATTCCAGCCGGATGATCCAACGGTACCTGTTCGTATTGCATCCTGTCTGACAGACATTTCTCGCTGGATGAAGGACCATCACCTTCAAATCAACCTTGAGAAGACAGAGCTGCTTGTGGTCTTATCCAACCCAACACTTCACCACAACTTCTCTATACAGCTAGGTTCGTCATCCATAACTCCTTCCAGGACAGCCAGGAATCTTGGAGAATTTTGATTGATAATAAGCTTCACAGACCATATTACTACAATGGCACAGACCTGCATATTTGCTTTATACAACATTAGGAAGATTAGACCCTTCCTATCAGAGCAGGCCGCACAACTCCTTGTCCAAGAACTTTCTCTCTCCAGACTGGACTATTGTAATGCTCTCCTAGCAGGCCTTCTGGCATGTACTATCAAGTCTTTGCAACTGATTCAGAATACAGCAGTGAGGGTGGTTTTCATCGTCACACCTCTCTTCATCAGTTTGCACTGGCTGCCTATCGCCTCTCACATCAAATTCAAGGCACTGATGTTTGCTTAAAAGACGACCACTGGCTTTGCACCAATATACCTAAACTCGCTAGTTCAGAATTATGCGCCCTCCAGAAGCTTGCATTCTGCAAGTGAACGTGCCATCATCCCAAAAGAGGCAAGGAATCACTCTCACGGACCTGGTCCTGGACTGTTCCCAGCAGGTGGAATGACCTGCCCAACTCAGTTTTCACCTTGTTTTGGTAACTATGAAGTGATATCAACCTAAAAATGGTTCTATGCAAATATTTATTTATATAGTTTTAAATGATTTAATATTATGTGTTTCTTGTTTTATGTCCTATTCACATGAACACACACACACACACAAAGAAGAACAAACTCTGCTAATCACTACAGGCAAAAAGTCACTCTAAACAACATTATTAATGATTCATTCCCCAGTGCATGCTGAGAGTGAATGGGACTGAACAAAAAAACATGTTTTCCCATTCTGAATTCAAATAAAGGCATTAATCAATAATTATCACAGAACAGCTACTGGAAATGAGGAAGTTGCTTTGGCATCCAATCAGAATGTTGAGCTGGAACTGTTGTTTATGATGTTAACAATAGTAACTTTATATATTAACACAAGAGTGAAGATTCTAACCGTTGTCAGGGTGACGGTCCTGTGATCTGGGGGCGGGGCAAGCAGATTCCTGAGGCTCCGCCCTCTTTCTAGGAGCAGGTTTGGGAGGTTCTTGTATGCCAATCTCTGATAAGTTGGAGAGATGTCTTTCACTCATCACGTCTCCGTCCGTCTCAATTCTGTCTCCGTCCGTCTCACTTCTGTCTCCGTCCGTCTTACTTCTGTCTCCGTCCGTCTCACTTCTGTCTTTGTTCATCTCACTTCTGTCTCCGTCCGTCTCACTTCTGTCTCCGTCCGTCTCACTTCTGTCTCCGTCCGTCTCACTTCTGTCTTTGTTCATCTCACTTCTGTCTCTATCCGTCTCTCTTCTGTCTCTGTTAATCTCTCTTCTGTCTCCGTCTATCTCACTTCTGTCT
>JARPMJ010007394.1:0-43340 GCA_033366665.1 Phoxinus dragarum | reverse complement strand
TGACACCGACAGAGAAGGTTACGGTACTATTGATATAAAACAAATTCTCAGCTCTCAGATTCTGTCAATTTAATTACAAAATTCAAACAATAAACACCGTTTTGGCGCTTGTAAATGTGATGTGACAGATCTCAGTTCAAGCGGCACGTGAACCGATCATCTGTTACTATTAACTGTACAGATTTTCATCTGTAAATTAACTTCGAATGATCAATAGGTAATTTGAAAGATACAGTTCAACTTACCGAAATGTAATAAAATCGATCGATCAAGTGTTTTCAACAGCAGAAAGAGGTCCATAAACAGCTCAGTCACATAACGTTACGTTCACCTCAGGAAAGCCATTTAATAACCATAGCACGTAGTTGGACTTAAACAATTGTCTGTAGAGAGGAGTATTTTGCTAAATATTTATTTGGATAAATATGATAACTATATTACATATTTATTATATTTTTACCTATATCATTAAAATATTATAAGTATTTATATATTATCATTATAAAAACACGCATTTTATTATAATTTGAGATGCTATTTTTAACCCCAAGGGGGACTAAGTGTGATTACAATACAAAGCTTTGTTTTAGAAATGTTTACTTTTTTTTTTTTTTTGAAATTTCAAAGCTTTCAACTTCTGTATTGATATTGCACACTTGGTTTTCTTTCTCTAAAACCACTTTAAATTAGACATTCAAAGCCAACAACTCTCAAAGCCACCCTGTAAGTGTTCAGCAAATGGTACAGGAATCGATATGGGAATCGATAAGGAATCGCATCGATAAGCAGACTTGACAATGGCATCGATATCGATAATTTCTTAACGATGCCCATCCCTAATCACTAGTCCGTGACCGCTTCTTCTGGCCATATATGCAATCTGACATTGAGCACTATGTGACTAAAACTTGTAGTTGTGTCAAACAGAAAAAGCCAAGCCATGAAATAAGAGCTCCTCTGACAGACATTGTGACAACACAGCCATTTGAACTGGTATGCATAGACTTCCTCCATCTTGACAGATGCAAAGGCGGATACGAGTACATCCTCGTTATTGTTGATCATTTTACACGTTTCACGCAAGCCTATGCCACCACATCAAAGTCAGGGAAAACTGCTGCAAATCTCATCTTCAATGACTTTGCCCTGAAATTTGGGTTCCCCGTCCGCATCCACCATGACCAAGGGGGAGAATTCGAAAATCAGTTGTTCCATCAGTTAAAGAAACTCAGTGGCATGGCGGGGTCCAGAACAACACCCTATCACCCGATGGGTAATGGTCAAGTGGAACGTATGAACAGAACCTTGTTGCAAATGTTAAAGACACTAACTGAGACACAAAAGTCAAATTGGAAAGAGTCTCTGCACAAACTAGTTTATGCATATAACTGCACCCGTTGCGAAGTGACTGGCTATTCACCCTTTTATCTTCTGTTTGGGAGATCACCCAGGCTTCCAGTTGATATGCTTTTTGGATTGTGCACAGAGGCAGGTCTCAGTAACCAGCGAGACTACGTGGAGAAGTGGAAACAAGGGATGGAGGAAGCATACGCCATTGCAAATGAAAATGCTCAGAAAAATGCTGAAAGAAGTACTATGACACCAAAGTTAGGAGTGCAGTGCTACAGCCTGGCGAGCGAGTTCTGATTAAAAACCTTACACCAAGAGGAGGACTCGGTAAACTCCGTAACTATTGGGAAGATACAATTCACACAGTAGTGAGACAAATGGGTTCAGACCTGCCGATTTATGAAGTGAGACCAGAAAAGGGCAGGGGACTCTCCAGAGTTCTGCACCGAAATCTGCTCATGTCCTGTGACCACTTACCTTTTGAGACACAACCAGAAATGACTAACGAGGACAAAAGTAAGAAAAAAGGGAGACATCAGCCTGCATCACAGTCTCTTGACTCTGATGAAGACAGCGGGGATGAATATGACCTTCATCATGAGCCGCTACAAGTCCCCACATACATTGAATCAGCGAGAGAGTCGGAACACAGGCCTCCACCACTGGAAGAGACAGTTGTAGTGCCAGTTCCTGACATGCTACCAGCACAGCTCCTTGTTGAGAAGCAGTTGGAGGGGACAACAACTGTTAAAGACTTACCTGCTAAAGAGATGAACTTGCCTGCTGAGGAAATGAACTTGCCCGATGAAAATCTGCCTGATGATCGTCCACCAAGGGCCTGTCCTTCATTAACTACTGTTGCTGAACCTGAGGACCCAGCCTACCAGCGGCCACAAAGAGAAAGACACCCTCCAAGACGTATCACCTATGATCAGCTTGGTAGCCCTTCCTTGTACAGTATCCAGCCACAACCGCAGTTGTTCTCTGTCTACCCTGCACCAGGACTGGTTCCGTGGTTGCCATCACCACACCAATATTACCTCCAGCCACCCTGCATGTATGGACTTCAGCAAGCATAACGCTATAGAGATGACAGGTTTGACTGATTTTACAGACTGTTGCGAGAGACAATTTGCAGACTATGCATACAGATCATTGAGCCTGATGGACTGTTGATCAATAGACAAATGAGTCCTCAATGAGAAAGGACTGCTTATGGACTGTTTATACAGCTGGTCAACAGATATGGACTGTGGATAATGCGTTGACTTTATTTGAGCTGTGACCTTTGACCTCTGCTCAAGTACTGGCCCACAGAAGATGATTTTCTAGATTCAGAGTATAAGAGACTGTTTAAAATGAATGTTGGTAATGTCGGGACGACATTTATTTTGTCGGGGAGAATGTGACAGATTAAAGGAATATTTACTGTATTGTTATAGGTTAAAAGGTTTTAGTAAATAAATAGGATGTGAGTATCTTAAAATATTTAAAGTTAAAAAGCTCATGCGTTCAGTACTAGTAATAAGGATTTATACAGTTCATATAATTGTGTTAAAAAGTCAAAATCTGACATGTACAAAGGGTAACATTTATAAGAGGAATATGTAAACGTTATATTGATTACTTTATTTTGTAGTGCCTAATTTACGGGTGAAAAGTGTTGATCTGTGATTGCCAAAGTGATCTTAATCTATGCGCCTGTGATTGATTGCTTTTGTCTTCCAACCCTTTTCTCCGGGGAAATCGCGGTCTTTTCCTCATAACACTAAAGTTTTCAGTGAGGAAACCTAACCGTATCACTCTCGTGATTATTTCTCCCCTTTTTCAGGTACGTTATTGGTATAAAACTGAGTTAAGTAAATGTAATAATGTGTTAACATGTCAAGAGTGTTGAAGGTGTGTTTTAGTAACATTTTGAGTAAGTTAGAGTTAAGTTTGCAGAGTGTGATATGTGCGTGTGTGAGCGGAGCCTCCGCTCGGTTACAGAGAAAAATAGCTTCATACCGAGAGTAACCGCCATTTTATGCCAATTGTGAATTAACAGATACACAGTTAATAATCTATTTTGCTATGTTATTTGTATAATGTGTTTCAAGCACTTTATTGACATTTTTGGTAAATGTAGTTATGGTTTACTGAGCTAAAGCTACTTTGTGCTTGATTGACAGCTAAAGTTATTGACAAAATGAGTAGGCCTATTCTCGAGGTCGGACATCCGGGACTTTTACTCCCATAATGCACTGCGCGCGCATAGCAACGCGGCGAAGGGTAAAACAAACAAGCGCCCGCCATTAAGCAACACGAAGCGGAAGACAAACGAGCGCAAAACCTTCGGCAAATCATGCCGAAAAAGTGTTCTGTTGTTGTCTATAAGACATTCTGTTATAGAAGAAGAAGATCTGTATTCGGCTCCCGAGCCATATCTGGCTCTTTGGCAAAAATCATGTGGCTCGCAAGGTCCCAACAAACCATCGATGAAACAATTAAGACACATCAACAGAGATCGGATCTCTGCAGAAAAAGCAACCAATTACAATTGACCGTTCGCAAAAGCCACGCCCCTTAGTTATTGTTACTACGCCCGTCAAACAATTGAGAACCTAGCAATGGCTTGGTTGAGATCCATACATTAAGTGATTGGTTTTGGAGTAATGCAGCAGACATATCCTCCAGTCAGGGCCGGCCCGAGGCATAAGCGAACTAAGCGGTTGCATGGGGCCCCCTGGCCACCAGGGGGCCCCCAATCGAGTTTTTATTTTTAATTTATTTTTTACACATATTAGATAACTTAAACAAGTAACATAAATGAATGAATGAATAATTCATGACAAGCGAATTCTGATTTTATGATCAATATACCTGCCTACAACTGCTGCTGTGTCTGCCAGCGTTTGAGTCAAGCGCATAATCTCTAGACACCTCGCGTGCATAGACAATTCGTGGGTGGGGAGCAGGGGCGGACTGGCCATCGGGAGCACCGGGACATTTCCCGGTGGCCTGACGGTCGTTCTGGCCTGCCGGCCGCCAAAAAAAAAAAAAAAAAAAAAAAAAAAAGTGCAGACGATCAGCCTGGCATGTGATAGGCTGGTGTGCAACTACGAATTAATTGACGGATCTCTCAATCGACGAATCATAATGGCGGAGTGAAAATGACAATCCCACCCAACGTCACGAAGCACTGCCTAATATCTGACTAAATAGTTCAAAAAATGGAGCGTAAACGCAAAGGAGGAGCAGAGAGGGAGCGTTTAAAAAGGAAAAAAGCCCTGGCCACAGACGCAGCAAACTGCTGCAAAATCTCAGCCATGTTCGCCAGTAAGGGAACAGGTCGGTCAAGATTACATTTACATTATATTTGTAATAAGTTGGCAGACGAACGCTTTCATCCAAATAGTGTTAATTTCGTCAGACGAGACGAGACTAAAAATGTTCGTCAACGACCTTTTTTCCATGACTAAGACGAGACGATGACGAGACTGCACCAATGTCCAAAAACGCTGACTAAGACTAAATTAACATGCATTATTGTTGACGAAAAAAGACGAGAATGTTTTGCATAAAATAAAAACTAAGATAAAATCTCTCTTCATTTTCGTCTCTACTTGCCATCATCAGGAGATAGAATATTAATCTGTTATGAACAGATTAATGTTAAAAACTAGTTGCATTAAAAAAATCTATTACATTTTTTTCAGGTAATTATGACATTTAACCAATATTTGAGATGTGTGAAACACTATTTGACTGAAATGGTTATCAGAAATAATCTCAGAAATAATTTGTTATTTAAAAAAAACACTAAAATGTTTTAACTAAAACTTAGAAATATTGAGTTTCTTTTGACTAAAATTAGACGACTAATTAAAATTTTACTAAAATAACGAGACTTTTAGTCGACTAAAACTTGACTAAGATACCTTGAGTTTCTTTTGACTAAAACTAGACTAAAATGACGAGACTTTTAGTTGACTAAAACTAAGACTAAGACATTTGGCACAAGACTAAGACTAAATTAAAAATAGGTGACAAAATTAACACTACATACAAATCACTTAGATAATCACAATAGATAAAATTAAACCAACAAACGAGCAACAATATGTAAGTGGTGCTGTGTCAAGTCTCGTTTCGTCTACATATTTTTTATATAATAAATAAAAATGTATAAAAAGTAGACAGAATAGTGTTAGTGGGTCAAATTGTTTAAATAATAAATAAATCAAGTAGATGGTATGGAAAAGAATACAGTGTTAGTTATTTAGATTTTTCATTTCTAGTCTACAATATGTAGCCTACAATGTTTGTTTATTTATTTATTTTGAAAAGGTGACGAAGGAAGCAACAGTAGCACTAGAGCTGCCAATGCTCCTGCTGTTGAGCTAGAGGTGGTGGACAGTGAGTTTTTAAGGGTTATTTTTTTATTCATTTATATTGCATCTGGTAGTCTACCCGTTACATTAATAGGATTAGCCTACAAGTTTATCAGTCCAGTAGATTACATGAATAGGGTGGTGGTGACTGCAGCAGCAGAGGTGGCCTGGCAGTGGAGTCAAATTCCCGGCCTGAATTATTGTCCCAGTCCGCCACTGGTGGGGAGACTTCTGTGATGAAAATAGACTTCAACTTTATTAATGTGGTTTTAATAATCTTAATAATGTGACCGAGCGTTCGTATAGGGTTCACCTAACACTAACAGAAATAAGAAAATAATAAACGATAGCAGTTTGAAGTCTTCTCCACTTTATTATATTCCACACATCAGATCACTAACTCCAAACCCCCGCGACACTCCAGTACCAAGTGCGCATCTACGGCAAGCCCCGAGGGGAAAAATACATTGCATGCACACGTATACAACTAGCGCCAGTACATCATTATTATTGTAACAGACTTTGTTGGATTCTGTCATGATGTACAATCCAACAAAGTCTGTTACAATAATAATCTATATATTAAAATATATATATTTTGAGGACAGTTACACCGTCAATAATTGTCATTGTTGTTGCTGTTATTATGTTTCTGATTTCTCAGTTTTGTCATTATTTTAAATGATGTAAATAATTGAGAGAGTTAGTAAAAGAGTAAAGTAAAAGTTAAACGTTTTAAAAACAAAAGTGAAAAATGTATGCACTTTCATTATTTAAGTAGCCTATCTATTTTTTTTGTAACATTCTATTTTTGATTATATCCATGTTTTTTCTATTTTGGTTTTATTTTGTAGTTGAAGATTGCACATTTATTGTACATTTGCAAATAATTTATTTATGTTTTGTGAGAGTTTGTTTTCAGAAGTTTCAATGAGTTAGTAAAAGAGTAAAGTAAAAGTTACAACTTTTTATTTAAGTATCTATTTTTTATTAAGTATTTATTTTGTATTAACACATAACCTCACTGTATTTATAATGTAGCATTATAGCGTGACATTTGTGTCAGTAATCGTCAAGCACAGGTGACTCCGCGTGGTAGGAGGGGCCCCCAAAATCAAATTCTGCTTAGGGCCCCCAAAAGGCTCGGGCCGGCTCTGCCTCCAGTGCACGACAGAAAGTATAGACATAATAGCGCACGGGAGCACATGCACAAAACAGTTTTGTAAAATTATATATCAATCATTTTTATTTGATCATATATCATTTTACAAAACAGTTTTGCGCATGTGCTCCCGTGCGCTATTATGTCTATACTTTCTGTCGTGCACTGGAGGCAGAGCCGGCCCGAGCCTTTAGTTTAATGCTTGAGTTCCAGAGGAATTTGTGACTGTGTACCTGTTCAACCACATCAAAGTTTCGTAATTAGTAAGTCCGTGCTTTTTCTCTTTTTTTCTCTTGTTTGCTGACAGTGTTTGTACATGTAGCCTATTTTTTTTTATAATAGTTGCAAGCAATCATAAAATACAGCAAGTTTTAAGCCCGTGCAGACCTCACTGCCATAGGCACATCATTGCACTGTCTGGCTGAAATCGGAATGTTTGACGGAGGTCCTTCTCCTTAGTTACAGTTGCTGAGCTAGGATTGGACGAGAACCGTTCGAGGGCGGGGTTTTGCGAACGGTCAATTCCCTTGTTGTAGCCTAGTACAGCCTACTGAAGTTAATGAAAAGTGTATGATAATATTAATATTAAAGTTGTACCGGCAAAAGTGCGTGTTCAGTGCTGTTCGCGAGTGTCACGAGTCACCACAGCAATCAGCTACACGTTTCTGGTAACCTAACGTTACAGCTCCTGCACTGGGATTCAAGCTGGTTGAAACCATTCTAGAACAGCGGCGAAAATGTAAAAGTAGGCTTTATAAATTTTAATAAATAATTTTATTGAAACGGGTACTTTTACTGCGCAAAGAGACATTTCACCCGCTGACCGCTAGTACTTTCACTTTTGCCTCAGAGACCCTTTATGTCCAATCGGTCTTTGTCAGACACGTGGGTTTGTTGTGTGTGACGTCACCGCGCCGCCATTTTTGAGGTATCGCTACTGACTGTGAGCATTGAAGAGATTACAATAGTAGAGAAAACAAGTAAATAACTCGCAAAACTGGAGAAGCACAAGAAAACTGAGAAAAGGTCGTACCGCAATAAACTCGATAAATATGTCAGGTACCGTTATTTGGGAGAAATTGTCATCCATTCAGAACATAGATCCATATATGAGCTAACTGCAGTGAGTTGGAGTGCTGATCGCGAATTGTTTTCCTCATCCTCATACTTGGACATTGTCAACTATCTTGTTTATGGTATAAGCGCATATACCAGTGAACAATTTAAAAACTATAAATCTCTTAAAGCCCACGGACATTTCATAAACGGCTGTGTACAGGATTTATTTACATTCCCACCGAAGGACACAGTAGTAATAGCAAAGATAGGTTTGCTGTATTGATGATGATGATAATGTCATGTTAAGGATGTTTTAGTTTGAAAAAAGAATGAAAAACACAATTCTCCAACATCAGAATACCCCAGCATCGATACCTTACAAATGGCGGTTACGCCCATAATGCACTTCGTGTATCGCGAGTGTGACGTCACCTGACAAAGACCGTAATGTGTCGTAATAATCCGCGCAGATTTCAGTTGACGATTCTGTTTAAAGTTATTAATAACAAAACATGAATTAATGAGAAAGAAAAGAACAGGATGTGCTTTATATATTGAAAATAAAAACTAAAAGCGCGATAAGTCGCGAAAGAGAACTGAACTGACAGGACGTTGCGCGCGCGCTCCGACCGCAACACAGACAAGCAAGCACAGTAGCCTTTGTTTTCGGTTGCACGCCTAAACGGCCAAATAAACACAGAAATATTTCAAAATGCCAAGTCGAGTATTCACGTAAACACAGCAGATGTAAATACTGTGTGCATTCACTCTCTCTCTCTCTCACACACACACACACACACACACACGCACACAAAAGAGGATTTATGCTCATCACTTGGTAACTCAACCTCACAGTGAAAGCCCTGCACAATTAATTCCATATTGCAACTTATTTAATGTTGGCTGAATATTTGTTTGTTTTTAGTTGTCTATGGACCGTTTTTTTTTTTTTTTTTTTTACTGTGGCTCTTTTGGAAAAATGCATTATCCAAAAATGAAAAAATGTCTCTTTGGTCAAAAAGGTTCCCGACCCCGGTGCCTTTCACAGACATGTAACGTTAGCTACGTTAAGTTAGTCACAAAGCGCTTTATTACATTCACTTCTCACCACAAACATACATTTGCATACACAGATATCATTCATCATTAATACAAAGTACTCCGTTAGTATCCATAACTGACATAATCCACAGCAAAACTTCTGTGAATAGATACCTTTTTGATTGACCTCGGGCTTAGCCTTCGGTTTGTTTTACCCTTCGAACATGGCGGCGGCTTGTTGCTATGCAAGTCACATGATTTGTGACATAACGCCGACCAAGAGAATATGTTCCAGTGAATTCTAGAGTATGCTGTTGTCACTTGAATAAGCCATATACCCCACAAAACTACTATTTGCTGTAGATCTGTTGATCTGTCAAATATATTATTGTAAAAGATGTGGATCTGTTGATTTGTAAAATGTATTATTGTTGCAAACATAACACTAAAGTTTTCAATGAGGAAACCTAACCGTATCACTCTCGTGATTATTTCTCCCCTTTTTCAGGGGTGTAACAAATACACCCTTAGTGTTCACATTGCGTCGGTGTTGTGAGAAGCAACACTTTTGAAAGTGTTGAACTAACACTTTGTGGGTGGTGCCCATATATACACTTTTAAAGTGTTGAAATTATCTCTATTGGTGTTGATTTCCGGATTTCAAATTTACTGTGAAGGACTAAGTTGTAGGGTCTTTAACAAAAAATCCTCCAAAATTGAGGAGGTCAAAGGGCATGCCTCCTGCTAGTATCATCAGCTCTCCCCAAAGACTGTTCATGCGGCCAGACAAACTGTCTCAGACAAACTGTCTCATCAACAAAATGCTTACATTTAAAGATTCTACATATATTTTGAGTACATAACACTCATTAAAGGGGTTCACCCTGATTAAGGATAGTTCGGGAGATACAAAAGTAAAAATGATATAGGCTACATCTTTTCCGTGCAATAGATCATAGCTACCATAGAAAAAGTAAGATCATGCTTTGAATTAAGACGATTAAAATGAAATATTTGCTCAAGACAAACTTTATTTATGCTGCGTAATGGACCATATGCACATCGTTTTTTTCTTTCTTTTTTTAAATAGACGCTGTTTACTAAAAATACCTTAGGTTAAATGTATGCAAAATCATTTATATCATACAGAAGTCTTCTAAGAAGATAATACAATTTTAATACAACTTTTAAAACAATGATTTAAACAGTCTTTTCATTTAAAATATCTAATTTAAACTTTTTAAGATTATGCTTTTAAATGAATTTAACTAGGCTATAAAACTCCAGATGTAGTAGGGCTATGCTATATTAATTTAGCTAAAACGGTTTAAATTGTTTGAATACATTTTTAGTACTATATTTATTTATACATAAACATACATTAAACATGTAGCCTACTTTATTTTGCATTTAATAAAAAAAAAATAGAGATTAGTTCATTGAACCGTGTCAGGTATGAGAGTGAGGACCCAAAAGCGATGTAGCGATACAGTATTTAATGAAGTCAGGAAGCTGTCCACAGGTAATTCAGTAACAGAAATCTTCAGGTTATGAAATGTAGAACAGAAACTGCCAGTAGACTGGACTTGTAAAAATGCAACATAAATCCTCCTCTTGGACAGCGTAACGCAGGAAGCGGCCGGAGATCCCGGGAAGAGAACTGCTGGGTACGGTTCTCACGGGAGATCATCAGGGGTGGCCGGATTCTGGCGCTGGTCTGGATCTCTGCAACAGGTTTAGCTGGATAGAGTTCAGAGTGCGAGCAACAGCATTGACAGAGAAATACCTGCAGCTGATTATCATCCAGCAAGAACACAGACAGGACAGGACAGGACAGGACAGGACAGGACAGGACAGGACAGGACAGGACAGAAAGGTAAGAGCGCTGAGATTTTTCATGTAGCAAAACATTGAATAATCTGGCGACGAGACAGGGAAAAGAGGACTAGAAGAAGCAAACACAATTAGAGGGAAAGGGAGAACAGGTGTAGGAAAAATTAGCGCGATTGCAGGGATAGAGTAGGAACAGCTGAGAGTGATGAATGGAATCCGCCATTAAACACCAGAAGAAGAAGAGGAGTGATGAATGAGCGCGTGCGTAAAGAGCGGTGAGCGGGTGTGTGCGTGGTGTGACCAAAAGGGGGAGACAGAGAAAAGAGAAAGAAGCCAGGATCGTGTGTGTGTGTGTGTGTGTGTGTGTGTGTGTGTGTGTGTGTGTGTGTGTGTGTGTGTGTGTGTGTGTGTGTGTGTGTGTGTGTGTGTGTGTGTGTGTGTGTGTGTGTGTGTGTACCTGTTTTTCTATCCCGGGGCCTGTTGCACAAAAGTAGAATTAAGACATCCGGGATATATGACTCAGCTGAGCTCAATGAAGCCAAAACATGTGCATCCAGGCTTAATTGGTTGCACAAAGACCAAGCCAGGATGAGCAGACACGGATTCATTAAGCCAGGTGAACCCAATCCTGGATAGGTGCGCGCTCACGGCTCACTCAAATAGACCCCGCCACAGATCACAGATTAACTGATTTACCATGGCAACTAGAGCCGCGTACTTTTCCCCGTCGGAAGCGCAAATCCTCATGGAGGCATACGATGAGGTAAAAGATATAATTAAGAAGAAAGGCAACACCGCCACAGTGATAAAGCAAAGAGAAAAAGCGTGGCAAAGTATTGCAGACCGCCTGAATGCGTAAGTAGTGCACAATTACACACTCACCGCTCCGCTGAAACATCACAATTACAATTCAAATATTTAATTCACATCTCCAAAAACGCATTTGTACTGTAGATTATGAAACGGTTTAAATTTTTAATTGAAATGCACTGCAGATATGAGTGAAATTATGTAAAGTTACTCCATCACACTGTATAAAGCTATGATAAATTATTATTAAAGCCTTACATTATTATTTAGCCTAACGTTACTACGCTCAGTACGATTTAATCTTAGCCGTTGTACTCTGCTTCTTATGTTGTCCACCGTTTTTTTTGTGTGTGTTTCTCCTGCTTTTATTAATGTAAAGCTGCTTCGACAGAATGAAACCATTGTGAAAAGTGCTATATAAATAAAATGTAATTGAATAAATAAATGAGCTATAATAATAATCACTTTAATTTATATAGCGCCTTTCAAAGGACCCAAGGTCGGTTGCTCACTGCACTGCAAAAATGTATTTCTTACTTATTATTTTTGTCTTGTTTTCAGTAAAAAAAAAATATCTAAAAAAAATCTTAAATATTTTCTTGAGCAAAATTACCTAGGAAAATAAGCAAAAAAATCTGCCAGTGAAACTAGTAAACTTATTTCAAGAGAATTTTTCTTATTATATTGACAGATTTTTTAATTTTTTTGCTTGTTTTAAGCACACATTTACTTAAAGTTTATATTTTTTGTCTAAACTATAAGGAAGGAGAGGGCCCCCAGAGTGCCACCAGCCATGGACTGGGACAATCCGGCAATCTTCCCTGATGACCACAGTGGTCGGCTGCTGAGGGACCAATATGTGTTGAATTATTTTAGTTAGTATGTGTGCTTTCAATTTGGGTTAAATATGTCCTGCGGTGGCAGAGGAATTTGTTTTTTTTGTGGGTTCGTATTTTTACGAATTTGTCCTCTTATGATGTTTGTGTGGTATACTGTGTGTAATACAAGGCTGCAGGGAGGCTACTGCATCCATTCATTTGTCTGTTCAGTTGATGTGTATGGATTTGTCCTGCATTTATTTTAGTGTGCAGACATGCAGGGTGTGTTATATACAGACCTTTTGAATGTGTATGTATCATTTTGTATAATATGCTTTGATTCTGTGCTTTCCATCTTGTAGACTGTGACTTCAGTTACGAAAGGAGCTGATGGTTTACCTGCTTTGTTTTGTCCTTATTCAATAAAGGAACATAATGTTACACATTGTGTTTTTATATTCATATGGAATGTGTATTTGTTTATATGACAGAGTACTCGGGCCACACTGAAGAAAAAGGATAAAGTCATACATTTATGAGGCTGGTTCTTTCTGCAGAAAAGCTACATATTATTTTTACAGTTTTGATACTTATGACAATGTGATACTTAATATTCTGGCACATCCGCATGTCTTTGTTTATGAAACCATACTGAAGTACAATTTCACGAAATGCCCCACATCTGTCATTTTAACAACTGTCCTCCTTTAAAACAACTGGTTACAATATTATGACTTGTCTTTTTTTTCCCTCTGTGGCCCTAATATTCTATAATTTTATATATAGCCTTATAGTCTATGGGAAACTGTAAATTATCTAATGATAGCAACATCATCTAAAAATCATTATTTAGCCAAAATCATTGAAATTAATGATCACAAACGTTTAAATAATGACAGTGGGTCTAGTTATATGTGATAACAATGTATAGTGAGCAGTGAAATAACTATTGGTTTCCATTTGTGGGGACTGCTGACTGACATTAGGGATGAGATTAAATAGATCCTGGAATTTAGCCTGGTCTGGAGCAGGCTAGCTCCACCGAATAAATCTCCATGGTAATTTATACCATAACATATCCTCCTGCCCCCTATCCAGCTTTAGTGCAACCGGATTACGGATCAATTGAGCCAGGATCACCAAGATATCCTGGCTTAATCCCTTATCCTAGTTTTGTGCAACAGGCCTCCGGTGGGGACTTGAATGCACTCAGACTCATGGGGACTCGTGTCACTGTGGGGACCTAAATTGAGGTCCCCATGGGTAAACATGCTTATAAATCCTATGAGTTTTTTTGAAAATGTAAAAATGCAGACTGTTTCCTGTGATTAGGGATAAAGGCAGTGTAAGGAGATAGAATACAGTTTGTACAGTATTAAAAACATTACATCTATGGAGAGTCCTCACAAAGATAGTAAACCAGACTTGTGTGTGTGTGTGTGTGTGTGTGTGCAAAACAGCTTAGAACTTATACTAAATTATTTATTTATAAATGTAAAAATGCAGGTTTTTTTTTCTTTCATTAATTTTCAATGGATGGTTATTTTTGACCAATATAAGCTCGGATCACAGAGGACCATCAATCAGTAAAAAAAAAAAAAAAAAAAACCTGACCTAATTTTAAGAAAACAAATTGACAAAGATTGAATCCAATATTTGTTGATAGCCTAATATAGCTCAGCAAGAGATTTATAAGCTATTTCTGATTTTTTTCTATTTTTTACCCTAAGTGAGCAAAGTCTGTAAGTTTTAGTCTAATGAGAAACTAACATTTTCAGGAAAAAGAAAATCATCTCTGGGTCAAAATGACAGGAACACAACATAAGGATTAATTAGCGTAAGACAAAAACATGTTTTGAAAAAAGGTTTTATGATGTATTGAAGTTATAGTGTACCTTTAAATGCTTCATAATGTACGGTATTTAAAAAGAAAACATTCAGGTATAGTGCTGAATTCATTTATTTGACGAACAGCTTTTGACATTAGTATATCACTCCATGAAATTGCATTGATGAACATATTAAATAATTACAGCTACAGGAACTACAAACTCTCTGGTCCTTCAGTAAGAGACATTCCCCCAAAAAACCTCAATCTGTCGTCTGAACAAGTTGAAGGAGAAGCAAACATATGAGATGTTGAACTGATCTGCATTACTACAGCAACTATTAATGTCTGTATAAGCTGTCTTTATACAAGCATGAGAGCAGGCTGATCATGACACTACAATGAGCATCAGACTGTGGACTGGCTGTTGTCATGTGAATGTGTTTTAATTTTTTACAAACCATTTAGAAACTCAGAGCTGAGGAAAGACTGAAGCAGGGCTGTTGGATCAGTGTGACAAGAATTAATGTTTTAAGAGAAATTCAATTGAAAATTAATATTATGGGTTTATACTTCACACATAAAGCAAATTAATAGAATATGAAACTTGACAGAGAAACAACGTTTACATTGACATGTCGTCCACTCAGAGGTAAGGCTTCATCTAAAATATGACAGTAAAGAGAACCATGAACAAACACGTCAACATTCTATGTTCTTTTACATTTTCATTTGTGTTCCATGTAAAGTTTTATCAATTCCATTTAAAGTGATATGCATTTTTATCAAATTGCATTTGCAAATCTTCCACATTTTTATTTGTGTTCCATTAGAACTGAACAAATAGCAATAAAATAAAATAAAAGAGCTCAAAAAGGTCACATACACACAATGGTCCCATGATCATAAAACTCCTGAATGATTCTGTGCACTGAGGCTGAATGCTGAACTTGATACAATGCAGGAAAAAAAAGCAGTACAATACAAAAACAACAATTGATCGCTGGTATCTGTTGCTTTCCAGTAAAACAAATTTTTTTTCAAATTTCTTTAAATTATAAAAAAAAAAAAAAAAAAATGATGTCTTAAAAAATAGTCTGATTTTCAGAGAACATACTGTATGTCGAATTAAGTTTACTTTTCCCCAAATAGCATTTGTAATACATTTTAACAAATGTATATATATATGTATATATATAAATATATATATATATATATATATATAAACAAACAATTTGCCAATAAGGTATGAGAAATACCTTTTATTCAGGATATATATAAAAAAAAATTAAAAAAAAATTGAGAACAACAAAAATA
Source organism: Phoxinus dragarum (assembly GCA_033366665.1). Taxonomy (NCBI): domain Eukaryota; kingdom Metazoa; phylum Chordata; class Actinopteri; order Cypriniformes; family Leuciscidae; genus Phoxinus; species Phoxinus dragarum. Next base: position 27,749 of record JARPMJ010007394.1, on the reverse strand, counting down.
CTTGTTTACGGAAATTAGCTTTGCACTGTAATGTCTGCATGCATGCACTCTCCCTCTCTATCACACACACACACACACTCTCTCTCTCTCTCTTTCACTCACACACACACACACACACACACACACACACACACACACACACACGCGGAAGCAGCTGAGACTGATAGAATGATGCAGAAGCTTTGCGTGATACAGGAAGGACTGTACAGTAAGGCATGGCATGATATAATCCCAGCTCACTACAGTGAAATGACATCAGATTCTCTATTTAGATCCAAAGCTGTGTTAATGGCCAATAACACATTGAACTAGTGTGGAAGATTTCAAAGCTGAAACCCATGCAGTACAGAGCAGAAACAAAGTATCAACATGTATCATTTTCTGACCCCAAAACACTGAAATAATGTAATGTAATATAATAGAATTGTGTGTGTGTCTGCAGTTCAAAACAAACAGCTTTTCAATAAGAGCTGCCTGACACATTCAAGATAATACTGATATCCTGCCAGACATGAACACAAAGGACAAACGAGCAAAACAAAACAACTAAAAACATAATCAAAAATGTGTCCATATATATTAACTCATCCAACAGCACATGCCAGAAAAACAACAGCTTTTTCTAACTTTTAAAGACGCATAATACTGAAATAAATAACAGCAGGTTTTTGATAAACATTGTCATGTCTTGAGAGTCAGTAGTTTGGGGTTTCTTTAGTTCTGCAAACGATATCCAGTGTGTTTTTGGGCATACAAGACGCCTTTGTGAATCTCATGAAAAATATCATGACGTTTTCTTATTTGTCTTATTTCACACACACAAAAGAACAAATATTGTATATTACTGTATAAATACAGTATACTAACAATAAGATGTTTTGCCTATTTAAGCTTATTTATCCAACACATTATCAGTACTGTACTGCAAAATAATAAATTATGATATTTATATTGTAAAGTACACAAGTATAGATCATGATCATATACTGAATTTATGCTGATTTGAATAAAATACACTTGTTGTTGAGATGATATTTTATTACATTGCTACAATGTATGCAAGTTCATATATATATATATATATATACATATATCATATATTGAACTTACAGACATTCTATACAGTATATAATGAGACTTTTTTGGGGAAATATGTTTGTCATAAAAAAAAAACAATCATAATGTTCCTAAAATTGGCTCCTAAATTTCTTGGTGCAAATCTATTTAGTAATTTATTTCATTTGATATTTCCCCGGGACATTTCTTCATGAGATTCACGCACGTACAGAACGGTGGAGGGCCCGAGGGCATCTGGAACCTTGTTAAACCTCATCCAGGAGTCTAGATCCCGCCTGAACTAACTCTAGCTCTGATAAAAAAACCTGTAAAACAAGGACCTCAGGCTCTTGATATGTACGATGCTGACAGAGCAGGTCAGTATGAAGCAAACCCAAACAATCCCATCATGCACTGGGTCTGGACTGTACCATCTCTTTGGAAATGATTCCTGAAGATCAGAGATGTAAACTTGAGGAAGCTCTCGAGGAAGAGATCAGCTCGAGGACTGTATGGATTCTTTTCACCAGTTTTCACCAGACATGACTACCTATCAGCTAATCACCACACGCTACTAACCAATAATAATCTACGCTAATGAAGTCAGCTGAGCTCCAAGGTCTAGGTTATTTATCTGATATGGATGTGAGCAGAGGACTACAGTATGTTCCACAACTGGATATCCAGGTTAGCTAGCATCTGAGAGAAAATAAATAAATCTGATAGGGTGAAGCAATAAATAAAATATCCTAGCATCATACACTTTCATAGATATTTATACATGTATACGATTATACAGCCCCGGGAAACATATTCTGGTTGTGACAGTGGTCTGAAAAGGCATTAGTGTTAGAATGAGTTATTTTAGAAGCAAAACATCTCTGAAATATTCCAGGTGAATCTCACAAAAAAATATCCAGGTTCCACAATCAAAAGAATTAAGTAAATTAAGCCTATAAAAAAAAAAAAAAAAAAAACATTGTCTTGTATTAAATATAAATTTAATACAAAAATTATATAAATTAAATATAATTTTGTTGTTGTATTGTGACTGTTGTCATGGATATTTCTGCCCATATTCAGTTTTGAGCATTTCTGTTATTCACATTATACTCAATGTTTCTTATTAATAATATCTTCTTTTTTTTTTTTTTACTTAATTCCAGTGAGTTCCAATTATTTATTTGATTCAGCATATGCCAGCAAATACTGTACAATGTGAATAATATTATTTGTTTTGCAATAATAAGAGATTTTTTTTTTTTTGCAATAAAGCAATTTGGGGAGGGAAAGTGCTTGATTATCATTAAAATAGCGTCACAATGTCCAAAAACTTAATGGTATAAAGATGGGCTTAATTTTCTTTAAGTAAAACAGCTTTTTGCAAGATTCACCCTTTTAAGGAATAAACAAAAGTAATGAAGAAGAGCAAAAAGAGGGATTGGTGACATGGTCTAAATTGCATTCTCTTTAATTATGTGGCTTATTTACCTATAACAATTATTTATTTATTTCTATATTTTGGCTCCCTGTTCCTGCCTGTGATTGGCTGAGGTGAGGTGATTGACAGGTCTACACGCGAGTGAGGAAGGCCAGATTGAGGCTGCCGGGGATCTGAATGGTTTCCAGGGCCAGAGAGGAGGGGTTAAAGGGGAAGGTCACGGGGTAGATGACTTTGGTGTCCATCAGCAGCTGAGGCGACTCCTTTCGATCCCGTAAACGCGTCTGTCAGAGGAAACACACGAGTTGAAGCATTCAAAATCAATACATTGATATAAAGACTTAAATAGCAACTTAAAGTTGAATTTTTAAAACATACCTGTATTGTTCTTATGAACAATACTGACACACGTTCTTCAAATGCATTGACAGGCGTATACAAGTTCAGCACCTTCACGATCTGGATAGAAAATAAGAAATGATGAGGGTGTGTGTGTGTGTGTCAGGTTGTGGTGAGCAAAAAACATGAGAGAAAAAAATTGATGAGCAGTTGCATGACCAAACAAATCCAGAAGTAGGCCTCCAAAAAAGAACAAAAGATTGTTTTGGTCGGTCAACCATGTACAACCAAAACATTTTAAAAACTACGGAACCCCTAAAGGGACATGGTGACGGAAAGAAATATGAGATAGGAAGAAGTATTCAGTATAATCTGTGTTATTCTGACACATGTAAAAAAATCACTATTTTGGAAACATTACCACAGTAAAGCAGGGGTCCGTTCTTCGTACGTCGCTAACTCTCTTAGCTGGATTTGATTGTTGGCGATTTGGCATGATCTTGGATTGTTTGGTTCTTCGACGCTCATCCTGGACTTGCTGTCATAGCAACAGGTGCGCAATCTTAAACCTGCTCGAGCGCAGGCTTATTTCATGTTAACAGGATTAGATCCCGGCTTCATAAGCGGAGGTGATCCGGGAAGTCCTTTAGCGCAGCGCGATAGCGTACTTTTAGAGAGATATAGTTTTTCTCGTGACTCGTGAGTGTCATTTGTATCATTAATTTGTTGGAACAACACATTTAATGTCGGAGTCGGTTTTTAACAACAGCACAAACTGTGTCCATTTCCCTGAGAATCTTTGCGAGTGATACGGTGAAGTTGGTGAAAAGTGCTGCCTGTCGTGCCATTCACAAAGTTTACCTCGCGCTCAAGCTTTTTTTTAGGGGTTTTTATGGTTTTTCCAGACCCAAGGTTGTAAAGCAGTTTTTTTTTTTTTGCCAATGCAGGTACATTATATTTTTTTAATGAAGATCATGCAATCATGACTTAGCCAATAAGTATGATTTACAGTAGCCTTTGTGTCAGGCTTCACTGACGTGATTGGTGCCAGAGACTGTAGCTACACACGTTCCCATCAAGGCCTCAATGAAGAGGATTTTGTGAACAGTGTAAATGTGCAGGTAAGTTACTATTACAATTCTAAATATATCATATTAGTAATATTATAAAAAAAAAAAAGAAAAAAAAAGGAATGGAATCAAAAAGTATGCAGGTTGACTGACTAAAATGTCTTGGCAGTGTGTGACACTATATATCAGTCACATAGTCACATGTAGCACATTATTTGAACATGGAAACGGAAAATATAAATATCAAGCACACTGTATTACATAGGCTACACGTATTCTGAGCCTAACATAACTATTTTTTTTCATTATGTAGGTGATTACAACATGCTTGGAGACACAGGGGCTATACCTGCAGGCAGTATTTTATGACCCCATTCCCTGACAATGGAGCTCTAGCCAGGACAAGGGCACAGTTTTAAATTGACCATGGGCAACTAAAGGGAAAATTTCAGTGTCTGAAAAGTCTGAGGGTTGCACCTGACAGGGACTGTGACATTATTGTTACATGTGCCGCGTATTACACATCATTACACATCAGAAAGGAGAGGATCCCTGTGGTGGAGGTGCAGCCTGATGATGACCTCCACCAGAGCACTTGGACGGACCTAGTAGCAGAGCGGCACGGGACAGAATTGTGGGACACCATTTTTAAAATTCACTAAATGTTTAATAAAAGACAAGACAAATATGCTTAGTTCCTTTTTTATTTCAATTATTCTTTGTAAAGAAAAGCCAATGATCAAGCCATCTTTTGCCTGCAACAAGAGATATTATGCAAGGTCAGCAATAGTACTCTGTGTGTTCTTTTAGAGAGATAATTTTACATTAGCCTACATGCAGTGTTCACTTTCATAAAGTAAAGCAATTCAGGCTTTAGACCAGCCATTTGGATAATAGGCCTACTTAATTTAATGCAGCAACAAATTATTTTACAGTGTACTAAGATAATTAAAAGCTCATTTACCAGTAATGAAGCGGTTGCTGCTACTGGTCCCTGCCGTGGGTCTAAGGAAGAGCTGCCCCCAGAGATGCCCCCCACAATAGGGTCAATTCACATTCAACCCAAGGGCCAGCCCTTCTGTCGGGGAGTAAGTGACCACCACCTGTTTTTTATTCATTTTTATAGCCTTTTTCTTGGTTGCTGCACATGAACAACACATGCACATCATTTAACGGTGTATTTTTAAAAGAGACCAAGAACAGTATACGTAGCTAAGTAAAGATGACCATTTTCACTTTTACTTGTTCCAATGTTCTAGTGGGTGGTGGCTCTGACATTACAATGAACAAAGTAATTATGAAATTAAATTAAAATACAAAAATATATATACTGTAACAAGTGATAGAAACATTTAACATGGTCCCCACTATTGAATTTAATTTGTTTGCTACTATTTGCCAGCCCCATCTCCTGGCTTTTACAGACTTTGATGTCTTCCCTGGCGTTTTCATTAAACATTAAAATTCCGCATAAACTTCGACTACTAGCTTTTGCTCTGCTGCGGAGAAAAACTGTGCGTGCTCTTTGGCCACGGTGAGCAGCCAATAGCAGCGTTGCTGATCAATGTTTCTACTATCGATACATATCCCCTTTTAAACCAGCGCATGCACGCGCAATTATCTCAGATAACGCAATCCAGCTATACTAATCATAACCGGCAGGTGTGTTCGAACAACCCAATTAGCCAGATCATGATTAGGCCGATTATATCATCTTGGATGTCTCGTTTGATCTCGGATGTTTTAAGCAACGTACGAAGAACGGACCCCAGGACAAAATTAATAAATACACATTCGGCAATACAAGCATGAATATTACACTGCAAAAAATGCTTTGCTTACACAGTATTTTTGTCTTGTTTCCAGTCGAAATATCTTAAAATTCTTAAATCAAGAAGCATTTACTGGACAAGTAAAATTACATAAGAAATTATATATTTTTTTCTGATTTTTTTTTAAAGTTTTTGCTTAATAAAACAGGACACACACACACACACACACACACACACACACACACACACACACACACACACACACACACACACACACACACACACACACACACACACACACACACACACACACACACACACACACACACACACACACACACACACACTTCAAATGGAAAACAAGAAATATAATCTTAATTCAAATGGAAAACAAGATTCTTTTTTGTACCCCCTTGGCAGATAATTTTGCTTGTTTTAAGCAAGAAATGGCCTAAATAAATAAAATGATCAGGGAAATGAATCATAATGTCTAGAAAGAGAGTCTGGAGTGTGTGTTACCTGTGCTGTAGAGAGGGCGTTGCACATGGAGCAGATTGCCTCGGCATCCTCATCGGTTTTCTTCTTCACCTGCAGTAGTTGTGCGGCCTGAATCAGCGGCTCCAGCGTCTCTTTTGCGCCGCATGTCATGAGATTCTTATCTCTCAGCCACTCCTCCAGCTGACTCACGTTATACCTGAACACATGCACACATTAACCCTTGTACAAGAGACTATATGACTGGACATAAATTCAAATATGGCCAACAACTGAATTTCTGCTCCAATCTTGCCTATGCTACTTATATATTTAATGTAATCTACACCACCGCTTAAAAACGTGTGGTCGGAAAAAGTTTTTATGTTTTTTAAAGTTATGTTTATGCTCACCAAGGCTATGATATGAAATACTATGAAATATGAAATATTACAATTTCAAAAATATCAATTTTATTTTTTATTTTAAAATGTTTAAAATGTATTCCTCTGTTGTCAGCAGCCATTACTCCAGGTTTCACTGTTAAAATCATTCCAATATGTTGATTTGGTGTTATTATTATTATTATTATCATCACTACGGAGAACAGCTGAGCTGCTTAATATTTTTGAGAAAACCATGATCGTTTTTTCATTCTTCGCTGAATAGAAAGTTTAAAAGAACAGCATTTTTGTGATTAAAAAAAAAAAAAGTCTTTACTGTCACTTTTGATCTATACATCCTTGCTGAATAAAAGTATTAATTTCTTTAAAAAAAAAAAAAAATCTTACTGAATCCAAACTTATGAATGGTATTGAAAATCTCATGTGACTGATTATACTATTGAATACTATTATTTTTTATACTATAATTAATAAAACAAATACTATGGAGTCCATCAACTGTTTGGTTACCAAACCAACATTATTCAAAATATCTTCTTTTGTGTTCATCAGAAGAAAGAAATTTATAAAGGTTTGGATCAACTTGAGGGCGAGTAAATGATTAAATTTGTGAATTTAATTTGTGATTTAAATTTAATGATCATTTTAACATTTTTAAACAAATTGGTAGATATTTTAAGGCCTCATTTCTCACTATGGTTTCAAGAATTATGAAGAATTATTGGTATTGTACTTAAAAATATTTACATTTCCAACCCTATTTGGCAGCCACTGTATGTTAATCTGGTCTGCATAAACATTTGCACTGTTCTGCAAACATCTAGAAGTGATGTGCCCGCACCTGATCTGCATGCCCTTGCTCCAGGAGCACATGTCTTTACGCAGCAGCAGGTTGTTGAGAGTAACGGCTCCGATGATGTAGAACTGCTGCTTGACCACCTGTTTGATGAGCTCCGGGTCGGTCCCGTGCTGACACATGATGGAGTGGAAGGAGTTGAGCTGGCGGATGATGGAGTCCAACGTGTACGTGCCCTCGTCTGCGATGCTCGACGTCCTCTTACGGAGACCCGTGGGCTTCACGCCGGAAACGCCCTGGATGGTCTCATGTTCCAGCATGCCAGAGACTGGCGAGAGCAACAACAGACACCGGGATAAATACAGAGAGAGAGAGAAAGAGCGATACAGTTGGAAAGAAAGACACCCAGAGGTCGCGTGCTCACCGATCATGGGCTGCAGGGTGTTCTCCATAGACTTGATGAGCTGTTGGTAGATCTGAATGGCCAGATCGCTCAAAACCTGCCGGTACTCGGCCAGGTCAAAGTTGGAGAGACAGTGATCGTTCTGTTTGGGGGAGTTATGCTTCATGAATTGCTGGAGAGAGAAGGAGAATAAAGCGTTGATTCTGTTTAAGCAACAAGAAACTGTGGCCACATATACACTTCAGAGGCAATATACATTATTCACACACCTGTAGAACAATGGATTTACATTATTTTTCCAAGACATGTCTAGCAGTTTGTGATTAAATGGCAGTCTTTCTGGATAATAAATTATATTGTGTTTAAAGAAAATAATGTCTATTTATGATTTATGACCATTATGATTTTTTTTTCTCGTAATGCATACTGTTTATTCAGACTTTTTTAATGTCCTTTTTAAGACCAAGTAAAGAACATTGAAGAAATAAATTGAAGGCAACACAATGATTCAATATGTTATTTAAAAGTAAATGTCTAGGGAGAGACACAATGAGCTGTATTAGCAACTTCAGAGTTTGACAATACAACTTCCAACATATATCCATTACTTTTTAATACATTTTTACAAAAAAAGTAGCTTGAATTGCTCTGATTCTAATCACTAAAATACGGACATAACTTTTACTGTATCTTCTGATCGCACTGAAAAAAAAAAAAAAGTGATGTTCTTCCTCAATATTTTTGGCTTGTTTTCCAGTGAAAATTGTCTAAATGATTCTTAAATCAAGATGCAATAACTGGAGATACTAATTAATCAAAATGAAGTGAGTTTATGATTAAAACAAGAACAAATATCAGCCAATGGGCTGAGAAAAATCTACTTATTTCAAAGGGAAGTGTTGATTCAAACTCATTCTTTGCATAAACTCACTTAATTTTGTTTAATTTTTCAAGACTTAATTTCACAATTGCATCTCAAGTAAATGTATCTTTATTTTATAGATGTTTAAATAGTTGTATTTAAAACAGCATGAAAATACTGATGAAGATTTCAACATTTAATGCCATGACTTTATGAATTTAAGACTTTCTGCTCGGATATAATACTTTTTTAATACCCGCAGAAACCCTGTTATTATGTACTTATCTTTATCATTATCATTAGTAGTAGTGATTCTCATTAGATGCTCATGTAATACATGAATTGCTCCTTTATTATTAATATGCTTTAAATCAGAATATATATTAAAGGCAGTAAAAAAAATAATACCATAATATATAATAGTTTATATTTGTTTACATTACAAAAATGAGAATGACATATTTTGACATAATGGATATATATATATATATATATTATATTATTAAATATAATATAAAATAATCCATCTATATATTATATTACTATATATATTATATTATTAAAAGCTCTATATTTCAACAGCTGTATATGTCTTCAATTACGTTAGTCTAGTAAAAAAACAAACAAACTAACTAACAGGAAATGGGATAAATTATTGGTCTCTATGTTTCTCATTTACAGCCAAAGTTGCTAAACTATTTATACTGTATGGTTCACTGTCAACCTTCTAGAGTTTGAGAGAGACAATAAGTATGATATCTATTTACTTGTGCAAATAACTCCACAACATTTGCAGTGTGAGCAGGCGAGCAGAGCGAGACAGGAAGTTCATGTGTGTCTGAGTGTGATCTCACCTCATCGCCACTGTACTGTTTCAAGCAGTGCAGGAAACGACACGTGTTGGACAACCAGAAGGAAACCGTCTCAAAGTCGTCACCTCTTTTCTGTAGAAAAAGCAAAACAGTAATAGTTTGCAGTGATTAAGGAAAACAGAGTTATTCCATTGTAATTATCGTAAAAAGCAATGTCCATTTTATCATTATAAATGTGAATGGTGTGTGTCGAGACCTTGAGGATCTTCTTGATGCTGTTGATGACAGAGGTGAGTAAAGATCGGACTTTCTGGTCATCATTAACGTAGTCGGCATGGCGCAGACACATGAAGAGGATGTATGCCGGCAGACCTGGGATCAGATTCACTGCCACACCACGAGGCTTCAGCTCTGACGAAAATCACACATGCGCAGATCAGTTTAATGGAGCACTTTTTAAATGTTTTTTTTTTTTTCTCATTAAGGCTATTTTTATTAAGTCCTTTTACCAGTTTTCTTAAAAAGAGTGTAGCGTGGAATGGAAATCATGTAAGCTGGAATCGAACTTGAACTTTAATTAACTTTAATCTAAATTTAGAAGTTATTACTAATAGAAACTAATTTATTTATTTATTTGTTATTACTAATAAAAAATAAAAAAAAAGATAATAATTATATTATTAATAATAAAACCGATTAAATAAAATGTATGAATTAATCGAAAGATCTAATGGGGGACATGTTATTTTTATTTTTATTTGATTTGTTCATAAATGTATTTTATTAAAATAGTAATCAAAATAATTTATCAGATTTATTGGTAACTTTATTTTGATGGTCCACTTTGGACATTCTACTAACTATAGGTAACTGGTGATGTCAGAATTAAAATTTTTGGGGGACTATCCCTTTAATAGGGATAACTGCTAACTCAAATGTCCCGCAACAGACATTCTACTGACTATAACTAACTTTCCAACCACATTTTAACTTATTCTACAAACCTGAAACTTAATATGTAAAAGTCTACTACAGTCTACTTTGACATGTAGTTGCAAAGTTACTTAGTAGAATGTATAAAGTGGACCATCAAAATAAAGCATAATTTTTGCAGTTGTGGGTTTATGTGATACATTTATTTTAAAAAATTGATACATTTATTAGTGGGCTTGCGCCGGTGCAAACCCTCTTTTAGCGTTTAAAAACTACTTTCAAAATTGACCAAAGACATGCAGGGAAAAATTAGCGATGAAAAGGCGTGGGCTGTTATTTTTGCGATTAACCTTATTGCATATGCTTTTTGTAGGAGTTTCCCATTCAGACATTTATGGGAGGAGAGTATTTAAAAACAGAATAGTGTAGTGTGATTTACCAAGGTTAGCGGTAGTCAATTTACTGGTATACAGAGAGAATGTGGTAGAAGAATATTATCCACTTTTACCCTGTTTAGTAAATCTGGCCCTAAGTGTCTTACCAAGTATGAGATTTTTGACCAGTTTGAGTTCATCCTCTTTCTTGTATTCCAGCATTCCCTGGAAATCTTTCTCCCTGCGTGGAATGTTCACTGGATGAACAGGCTCATCGGTCGTCTGTCCGGGAGACACATCCATCTGCCCGCCTACAAAAACACAGAAAACATCCACACACAAACTTTAAGGCTCATATATACCATGTAGATTTAAGTTCCACAGATTTGACAGATGATTTCTGAACATGGGTCTCTAAACACAGCCTGTGACACACACCTTCCAGGTCATTGATCTTCTTTGCAAAGACTTTGAGCTGTTTCTTCAGCTTGCGGACGGTCTTGTCCTGTTTCTCCAGCTGCTCCATGAGATCCTGTGACCAGAGAGATATCATCATCATCATCATCAGACAATTGTAGCAGCTTATGGCAACTGAGTCTCTTTGGCAGCAGAGTGAAAAATAGGGTTTATTTTAGTGAATCGGGACAAAGCAGGTCAAACAAGCATATTTCAGTTCTGCAACAATCTGAAGATATCAGCTCTGTCTTTCATCTGTCCATGCAACTCATTAAACAGAGAGAAAAACAGAAGCAAAGATGGGTGAATCTCACACATAAATGTCACTTTTCACCCCATCCCAAAAAAAGGGAAAAATAAAAAATAAATATTTTGCTTAACGAAAAAAATAAAAAAATGTATGATATGGTGTCATTTTTGTGAGATTCACTTACAAGAGAGAAACATTAAAATATTAAAAAGAAAACATTAAAAAGTGTGTTGATTCACACTGCTGTGGGTTAAACACACAGTTAGAGTTCAATGCAGCTCAGATTCTGTGCAACACACGCTAGTTTCAGTTAGTGTTCAGATACATGCACACACACACACACACACACAATCCTACATACAACCATCCTGCGTAACATGCTGATTCTGTAGGCTTTATACTCCTTTGGATCATCAGAGTGAAGCTCCTGTGAATGAAACATCTCCACATCAGATGAGCCCTTACACACCTGATGCAGGTGCACAGTACAGCACTGAAACCAGATCACACTCCACCGTTTCATGAGTGAGTACATCTCAAATCATTTAGAATCACAAGAAACAAAAGATTGAGCAGGGGGATATCTGAACTGTCTTTTCAATGCAAATACCACTTTTGGTATTCATCTGGACATGACCCAAAAATGATGGATTTAGAGCCTATTGTCCAATATATCTGACAAATATGTACCCCATAGCTACCATTTGGCAAAAATTATTCATTAAATAATTCATGGTGAATAATTAGTCAATGTTTTATACACTGGCAATTCACCAACATATATAATACAGTATATATATAATATGTATGCTATATATATGTGTATTTGACGACACAGCTTACCCACTGACACATTCTACTCCACTCTCCCCTAAATGTGCTAGTTAAATCTGTTAAATCTGCAGTCCACCCTCTTGTCAAGCTATTCATTAAAGACCCCATAAAATGTTTTAACAAAAGCAGTTTTCTTTCCTGTGTTGATGTTCTATTTCTAACAGGACAACACAGTCAACACTACTGCTATCTGGTGGCAGGTGATTTAGTGGGAGGGAAATTATTATTCTCTCTAATAACAATAATAATAGGGATGCACCGAATGTTCAGCAACCGAAATTTTCAGCAATCGAAAAAAAAAGCACTTTCGGTGTTCATAAGTGAAAAGACAGAATAAATGTTACCGAACAATGACGTTTTTGATGACGCGATCTATTGGCAACCAACCAGCATAGAGTGAGAGGAAGCGGTGCGCAGTTTGACTATTTAATTTATGCAATGGTGGAAAAAATGTCAAAATAAATGGGAAAAAACATGTTCGGCCTTCGGCCAAGTCCTTTATCATATTCGGTTGCTTCGGCCAAGAATTTTCATTTTGGTGCATTCCTAAATAATAATAATACAAAAAATGATTCTGTGACATTGCGAATGCAAATTCAAATTCAATCGTTCGCTGAATTATTTGCAGCAGCCTGCATTTTTGTCTAATTTCTACAAGTTTTTCCAGCAAACATGTTAACCTGACGGTGATGCAATATTAGCAATAACCCTTTATTTCGATGGCCACTTTAGACATTCTACTAACTATAAGTAACTTTGCAACTACATGTCAACTACCTCTAAATAGAGTATTAGTAGACTGTCTGCTTAAAGGAGCAGTTTAGCCTATAACACTAGTATAACGCTAGTATATGGGGCATTGAGTAATGACAAATAAAAATCGCTTGTTAATACCACTAACAAGGCTCAAAATAGCCCCACACTAACACGGTAGCATAATGAGGGTCCCTACATGCAAACCGAAGCATTGAGAACTGTGTAAGTGTCCAGACAGTTTAATAAGAAGATATTTTATACATACAGTCAACTTCACGTATACAAGCAGAATCCATCTTTGAAAAACAGACTCTATCAGTCGATCTACGAACCGCCGATCCAAATGCGCTGAACTGTGTAGAATCTCATATGGTCCAGCGCATTTGGATCGGTGGTTCGTAGATCGATTGATAGAGTCTGTTTTTCAAAGATGGATTCTGCTTGTATACGTGAAGTTGACTGTATGTATAAAATATCTTCTTATTAAACTGTCTGGACACTTACACAGTTCTCAATGCTTCGGTTTGCATGTAGGGACCCTCATTATGCTACCGTGTTAGTGTGGGGCTATTTTGAGCCTTGTTAGTGGTATTAACAAGCGATTTTTATTTGTCATTACTCAATGCCCCATATACTAGCGTTATACTAGCGTTATAGGCTAAACTGTTTTTTAGAGATAAAACTATTTACATTCGATAATCATGAAAACAAATCTCAGATAACGGTTGACTAGGTAACAATGTGTAATTAGACCAAAGGTTCATTTTGCACCGGAGTTCTCCTTTAATATCGGCTAACACTTATTTTAATGATCCTTCAACAGAGATTCTACTGACTATAAGTAACTTTGCAACTACATGTTGTTACGTCTCAGTATGTAATATTGTAAATGTTATGTGTACATGTGTTTGCTTGTCTGTTCTACTTTCACTGTAATAGGATTAGTAGAATAAGCAATGTCAACTTATTTTACTAACCTGAACCCTTACCTAACAGTCTACTACAGTTTACTAATACTCTAATGAGAGTGAGTTGACATGTAGTTGCACAGTTACTTCGTAGAATGTCTAAAGTGGACCATCAAAATAAAGTGTAACCATATAGGCTTATCAAAAACAATAAATCTGAGCCCTGACAAATGATTCACTATGTGTTTAACTGTCACACTGCTGTATTGTAGTTCATTTCACTGTAAAATGAGCAGAAATGGCTGGACACATGGAGCATCAACCACAATTGACCGTTCGCAAAGACCTGCCCCGCGAAGTATGATTGGCGAAGTATGATTGGTCAGATCACCTGTCAATCAAGCTCCCTGCGAAGGGTCAATTGGTCAATGTACAGGTAATTGTGCTCTTACAGGCCCTCATTTAAGGAATGAACATACGGTAGAAAATTGCGCATACGGTCGTTTCCACGCAAAACTTGGCATATCAAAATGGACGTGAACAGTGGCTCGCACGTCAGGTTTTAACTCGTGTATGCAAGTTTTTTAGTTAGCATGAATTTGTGGGTAGCTCAGTAAATCTGCTGGAGAATTCTTATGAGAGCATTTTGACTGGAATCATATTCATCATTTAAAAATGAGTTGCCAATGGTAAAATGTTGTATTGAGTGTGCCATACACCCTATCCATAACATACTGTATATGTATAATAAAGTATTCTCTTATATACAATTTTTATATAATCATTTATATGTAATAGTGAAACATTAATAATCATTTTTAATTAATTAGGGGTAATATTTCTTGAGAAACATCAGTCATTTAAATATTCAAACCTCAGCTGGTGTTCGATATTTAAATGATGACTGTTTTCAGATGCCACATTTATCAGTGTCCAATTTGTCGCTAATGCTAATTACTTAAAATGTAAACAATGAAATGCCAAAAAAAGGTCCTCATCCTCATGCCACCCCAGAAGCATTTGACTTTCTTTCTTCAGATGAATACAAACTGATTTTTTTTTTTAGAAAAGTACCGTTTAAAAAGTATATAGTTATAGTATTTTTCTATATAGTATTTTAGAAGGCATTTTGCATGAAGCATCAACTTTGAGGGATCTATCCACGTGCATTATATTGTCTCACAGAAATGGATTCTTTTTCTAAAAGCCTGCATTTGTGTTCATCTGAAGAAAGAACGTAATATACATATGGGGCGGCATGAAGGTTAGTAAATGATGAGAGAATTTACATTTTTGGGTGGATTATCACTTTAAAGACATAATGATTATTGGTGGTTTTCACTGGACCACAATTTCTGAGAACAGCTGCAGCAATTCCAGTCAATTTGGGCGACAAAAAAACAGAAAAAAAGTTATCTTGATGGCAGGGAAAAACATCTATATCGATGAATAAACTTTTGAGCATATCTCCTAAAGGTTCATTTTTTCAACTTAACAATAGTTATAGTTATTTTTAGCCGTTGATGTCTGTATGGGTCTTATGGGTTAAACTAACTGTCTACTACTATACTCCTTTCTACTAATCAACTTACATTTATGGGGCTGTCGGGACTAAGTTAAGTTATTATTTGTTCAATAGTAGGAAAAACAATATTATTTTCAAGAAGTGGACAGTGTGTCTGGCTGGAGGTGGAGAAGCACTGGTATAGGGAAGTGTCAGGATAGTGTTTGTACTGACCAGGTTCTCGTTGGTGAGGCGCGTGATCTCGTGTTGCAGACTGGCCTCGATTCGAGCCTCTGGAGGAAGCTGTAGATTCTGAGCCAACAGCTGCTGCTGACGGTTATTGTCCTCTTTAACACTATGCAGCTCTCCACGCAAAACCTCCACCTCATTGTCATGAGACCGACGCTGAGCCTGCAACTGAGACTCCAACAACCTATACAGAGAGAGAGAGAGAGAGAGAGAGAGAGAGAGAGAGAGAGAGAGAGAGAGAGAGAGAGAGAGAGAGAGAGAGAGAGACTGCCTTTGAGTTGAGGAAATAACCAGAAATACACTTCTTTATTAGACTAGCATTAGCTTCTGTTTTGAGATCAAAGTGTTTAAGGAATAGTTCATCCAAAGATGAAAATGTTGTCATTATTTGGTTATACTCATTTTAAACCTGCAAGGAGAAATTCGGAAGAACTTTTAAGCAGCACAATGACAGTGTGCACCATAAAATTCGTATGCTATATTTCCAGGTCATCTGAAGTCATATTATAGAATGAGAATCAGATTGAAATTGTCATTATTCACTGCTAATCTTCATGTTTCAATTTTAAAATATTTCACTGATCAGTGTTATTTTAGTATCATTGAGATACTACTATAGATATAGTTTTTTTAATATTTTGAATTGTTTTATTTTTACATTTTAATATTAGTTAAAGTTTAGTTAGTTTTTTAGTTTTTTACAAAAAAAATCATTTTCTTGTCTATATCATTTTCAGTATTTTTTTTCTGCAGTTTTAGGTTGAATTATTTTAGTACATCACATTTAACTAAAATGAGAAATGTTGCCTTGGCTAAAATAAAGTTTAAGTTTTATTTCATTTTAAAATTCAATTCAATTTAAAAACAGAAAACATATGCGTTTTGTCCGTTCATTTACACGACAATGGCGTTTTGGAGGCCGTGAAAGGGAAATTTTTGAAAACGGGTTTCAAAGTGCAAGTTTTTGAAAGGATACCGTTATCGTCCCTGTGTGTAAACAACAAAAACATTAATTTGTGAAAACGCATGCGTATTACATGTTCAGTCTATAGCATGTAGTGCTACAGGTTACATGTTTCTTTACAAAGTGATATCCCCAACTACTGGCCTGGCAGCACAATACAGCGTTTTTAGTCATTTTCTAAAAACTACTTCGATGGTATCGTTTTGACAATGTTGTCGTCTGTACGCGAAAAACACAATGGAAAAACTTTTCCGTTTTTAGTACATCACTGTCATGTAAATGCACCCTTAGTTAACAATAATAACCCTAGTGCTGATGTGACACACCATGTTTAAAAATACAAAAAGAAAATGTGCCATAACCAAAAGAGAAACTCCTATTAGAATATGCAGAAAGAAGAATGAGATCTGAGAGTGGAGGTGAAGATTTTCAGTGAATATTTCCACCTGGTTCTCACACCAAGCTATCGTATAACTTCAGAAGATTTGGAATATTGCGCACAAGCTGTAGAGACTAGTTTTATGGTACTTTTGTGGGTTTTAGTACTTTTTGAAACTTGGTTTGGAAGAACATCCAGAACAAGATGTTATGACAATGTAAATAATGGCCAACTTTTAATGTTTGAGTGAACCATTCCCAACTAAGGCCAAGAAACCTGCCCATTCCTTCTTGCAGTGCAGCAGTCAGCATTCAACTCTAGTATTTACTTTTTATTAAATCTCTTTATGACAGTCGTACCTACATGCTGTTTTAGAATAAGAATTTTGCAACCCAATTAATTTAGGTTAGTCCAGTATATTAACACTACAAAGAGTTCTTGCAGGTTTTGATACGATGAAGCACTACTCATACTGTATGTTAAGGAGAACAGTCTGAACACACTAGTGTTTAGGGGAAGTATAAACAGCACAATGTTAGATGATTATGTCTTTAGAAAGCCGAGGGACCAAAATCAGTCTTAAAAACGGAGGATGGAGAGATGAGAAAGCTGAACGCACAGACATTTCTACATGCTCTCATCTCTCTGCTCTTTAACCTGTTTGTTTCCTTTAACCCTTCATAAACCAACCACAGCTCTCCATCCTCATTCAGTTTATGGTAGTCAGGGAATGGGGATCTGATGGGGTGGAACAAAGAAAGAAATGGTAAGAACGAAAAAAAAAAAAGGACAAACGAAAACAAAAAAGTGGCAAACTTAGATGTGTGTGGCATGTTGAGGAGTTTTACTGGTTTTTCAAAAGAATTGTTCACCCAATATATAATATTTCATAATATATGCGAAGAATGGAACGTAATATAAGTCCAACTGAGATTTGAGAGATGCTTTATGGAGGTGGGAAAGATTAATGTAGGAAAACAATTACCGTAAGTAAAGTACCGTAAAATAAAACACAACAAATAATGAAGATAAAATAATGATGATAAAGAAGGCTGCAAGTGTAACCATCAATTCATAATAATAATAAAAAAAAAAACATAAAAAAAGCAATAGTTTTGCCATCCATTAATTCGCATAAATTAGCTATTTGTGCACTGAATATAGGTAATAAATGGCATCCAAGCAGTCAGCCAAAAGCCACATTTACCTTTGGACGGACAGAAATTCTGCTCAACACAATGTGATTTTGCTGCCATATTTTGTCCAATCGTTCATGAAGATCGCTGCACTGGTATATTATTGTGCTATAATCCATTTCAAATAAACCCTCCTCAAAAGCTCAAGAAGCAAACTTTGGTTGTTTAATATTTTAAAAGCGAACTAGACTTTATACAACCGCTTCTTATTAGTTAAAGGTCATGCCTAGCAAAGCTTTTCTGAATGTTTTCTCATCTATGGGCTCTGGAATGCTGCTCTGCTCTGAGCTGCACACACATGCAGTGAGAGCGGCCCATCATGCCTGTCCATCTGTTACCTCAACCTGCTCACAAGCTCGTTCACTTCAGTCGGTCTGCGTGTAAACCTGG
Organism: Phoxinus dragarum; assembly: GCA_033366665.1. Lineage (NCBI taxonomy): Eukaryota > Metazoa > Chordata > Actinopteri > Cypriniformes > Leuciscidae > Phoxinus > Phoxinus dragarum. Next base: position 9,127 of record JARPMJ010007394.1, on the reverse strand, counting down.
GTGATCTGTGCAGGACAGAGATGAGCCATCAACAGACAGACAGACAGACACAGACGGACAGAGGCCTGATCCTAAACACAGAGGCTTGTGAATAAGGTTGTGAGAGCGATAAATCATCATTTCCTCAGTTGGAGATAGACGTTATTCAATGGATGTATGCGAGACACTACAAAGAAGATAACCAGCAGCAAAAAAATAGACCAGAACAGAGGTTCTCAAACCGAGAGGTTCGAGGGGCATAAACAGAGATGGGTGGTGTGATGGTACAGTAGACCACTAGGGTGTTTGCAAACACTGATGATGTGTTTTGTGGGTGGAGCTTACATGGTGGCAGGAAATGACAGTTCTGCAGTTAGCAGTCTATGGAAGCCATGGAATAAAATAATGAAAGGGTCATTTTAAAAATAGTTGTTTCCCCCCTCAAATCAGAGTTTGTATCTTCAGAATAATCAGAATTGGTAGATATAAAAAAATGTCCCCCTCAGAATTGTGATATAAACACACAATTGTGAGTAATAGAGTCAGAATTGGGAGATTCATTTTTTTAAATATAATTTCAGGTTGTAATGGTAGGGGTAATATGTAAAATGCATATGTGAATATTATATTTAGACCTAATGTTTGCATCATATATATATGCTTTAATAGTAGGCTAATCATCACAGGTTTTATCAGCCCAGTCTGTCCATTTAATGGCTTGCAACTATAAAGCTGTGTACAAAGCTGTGTAGACAGGTTTTTTTATTTTAATGGGAATTATTTAGTTTGGACATGTCACGCCAAAGCTGTCTGATTTAAGCGCAGTGTGACTGTAGGTTGTTTACGGCGCAAAACACATCACAACTTGCCACATTACATATATGATTCAACTGATGAGCTGTTATTCCATGACGACAATGGTTTAAAATCCTATGGCTTCAAATGTCATGCATCCAGTCCATATTTAAATGTACTGTTTTGAATATCTTGATTTTAACTCAATCTTATGTAATAATACGTTTTTGGTTCACATCCAGTTAAAATAAGAAGAAAAATATACTTTTAAAAAAAGTAACAGTCCATTCGATATTCGAAGGCTTATGTAATATACACTACCGTTCAAAAGTTTGGACTTTAAAAAAAAAAAATATATATTTTTCTTTAATCAGAACTTTCCATTCTCAAATAAGGCTAAAAAGAAGTATCACTTACTCCACAAACTATTTTTAACACTAATAATGAGAAGGATTGCTTCTTGAGCACCATATTAAACATATTAAAAATGATTTCTGAAGGGTCATGCGACACTGCAAAGCCAGATTTTCAGAAGTAATTACTTCAGTCTTCAATCACAGAATTAAATTCCATAAAAAAAAAAGTTGATTAAATGAATGCTTGGTGAGCATAAGATACTTTTTCCAAACACATAAAAAACATAGACCCCAAACCTTTTGAATGGTAGTTTACACAGCATTTTGGGGTAGAATTTCGGATAAAGATTACTATACAGTGATGTATTAGAAGTAGTAGCCCTCTGGGGATGCAAATCAAAGTTTAAGAACCTCTGACGCAAGACATGAAGACTTCACTATGAGTAGGGCAGAGAACAGGACTTCACACAACATATACACAGTATGAGATGTAATGGATTTGTGATTCAGCACATGACCGCTGATAGTGGAAGATATGCACCTGTTGGTGTCTTTGAGACCCATGTATGCCTGGGAGATCTCCTTGGCATCGGTCAACTTCTGCACATCCTCAATGTACGGCAAAGGTTCAGTCATGGTTGCCTAAACACACACAGAAGATTCGCACTCATGTGAGTTATAAATCGCTGAATCCATCAACTAACTGACTTTTGAGCATCAGACACATCACAAAAACCATTTCTCGTTCACTTCATTCTCAGTTAATAAAAGTATAGTAAAGTAAAGTAAAGTAAAAAATAAAGTTAATATACAGCGGTTTGCGCTTTTCATAAATTGCCACATGGCTTACAAACTGTTAATGTTCGAAAATATCTTCCCAAACTCTGAACGACAGCAAACGTTAGCATTATAGAGAATAAAATGGAGATGGAAGTGATGCAAATGATTGTTCTGCTGTCTGACCAACATACCTTTTCATCCTGTTGAGTGCAACACAGGACAAAAGGAGAGATGAAGTTAGAAAACTTAACAAGACTTATGAAGAGAAGAATGTTAGTGACAGATATTAATGCACAAAAACTGAAGTAAGAATGAAAGGCTTCGTGTCTGACCTTGTGTTGCATGGCCTCTTTCTGACTGACGAGTTGAGAGCGAGGATGAGCACCTCTTCCTTCCGCACCTCCAGCTCCTCGTTGGAGGAGTTCAGCTGATCCAGCAGGACGGTGTACGGAGGGAGACCCCCGGAGCAGCGGAACCGGCCTCAGCGCTGCCTCTCAAAGACTGACGCATCTCATTCAAATGATGTTTAAGCTTCTTATTCTCAGACTCCAACTCCTGACGCTGAAGACGATTCAGAATGATCAACATACAAAAACATTTATAAACTAATATTACTATATAACATATAATAAAACACAGCTTTATCTTCCTCATTTTCAGACGTCCATTGTACTGGACAGTTTTTGTTCTATATCCAGCTATGACAGCAGGAAGGTGTTTCAACACAACTGTAATTTCATAAGTATTGGTCAAGGACCCATACTAAAAACATATCTTTTAAAAATGATGCAATAAATTGACCTGAAATAGACATTTAAATATTTACTGGTAGTGTAGGGTACAAACAAATCTCGTGTCAGGTCTCAGCTCGTGTACGCACGTTTTTGAGTAAGTGTGAACTTGCGTGTGTGTAGCATAGTAAATCTGGTGGAGAATTGTAATGAGAGCATTTTGTTCATTCAGATTATTACGTGTGTGTGTGTGTGTTTACCTTGAGAGATTCATACTCCAGCTCAGCGCCACGAGCTTTCTTATGTTCCTCATCATCCTGGCCAACAAGAAAACACATTTTCAATTCCAGTAACAGTATGTAAAAGTATATGTATGTATGTGTGTTTGGGTTTACCGTACTTAGCTATACATTGAAAACAATATATCATAAATTTAAAGTTAAAGACTGTAAAATTCTATGGTAAAAACTTAATTGGTAAATGTAGGTTCCCTTACTGTATACGGTGAAAACTTAAATAGATCTAATGGGACATTTCATGTTTATTTTATAATTTACAGAGAACAAATGTAAACGTAAACATTATAGAGTTATGAAAGGTAAATTTTACTCAAAACATATACATGTAAATCCAGAAAAACTAGTTATTGCTACTAATTTGGCAGAGGTCCCTTAATTTTTTTCAGAGCTGTGTATATATATATATATATATATATATATACACACACACACACATATATACACACACATGTATATATATATATATATATATATATATATATATATATATCATTTTAGTATCTGGGGTTAGGGAGATTTAGATTATATTTAACTGTGTGTGTGTGTGTGTGTGTGTGTGGTGTGTGTGTGTGTGTTGTGTGTGTGTGTGTGTGTGTGTACCCTAGCTCTAGCCCGCTGAAACTGCTCTTCCCTCCGGTCGAGTTCGTTCTGCAGTGACTGTTTTTCTTGCTCTAGTTCGGATACTCTCTTCTGTAGCTTCAGGAACAGGGACATGTCCAGTATCGCCTTGGAAACATCCTGAGGAGAGAATAAAACGCATCCCATTTTTATATCCACAATATGTGCCATTTTATGTTTTATTCCTAGGATCTTTATAACGTCAAAAACCAAAGAATGTCAGAAAAGTAATTAGTTAACTGGCCTAAAATGGATTTTTAATCATAAACAACTGAGTAATATGAATGGATCTAATTGACTTCTGCTCTCACCTCCCCTCCGCGGGACCCTTCCTCGGACTCGGCAAATTCGGAGTTGTAGGTACATCTGATTCGTTGCTGCTGTGTGTGGAGTCTGTGCGCCTGTGACCAGGTTTTGGAACATTCTAGAAGAAAGAAAGGAACCATCAGAGGACTGGAGGCTTTTACTAAAAGGAGTGTGCTGGATCTAAGCCTAAACCAGCCTAATCTTTCAGAATACCCATTGATTAGTTGATTTTCAAATTGTGAAGTTAAGTAATCCCATAAATGATCATGTCCTCACCACTGCAAGTGTGATCTCCTCTTTCAAATCGTCGTATTTCTCTTCTAGTCGGAGGTGTTCGGTAAGGAGGTTTCTGGTAGCGAGACCGTTCCTCGTTTAAATCGTTCTCTAGCTGCTGGGTTTCCTCCTTCAGAGCCCTCTGCATTTTGTCTATAAAACACATACATGTTAAACATCATTCCACACATTCCCAGAGAACAGTCAACCAATATTGAATTACTCAATCATCTGACTGCAGACTGACTCATGTTGTTGACACTGCAACAGGACAGGGACGAGTATCATGTTAGGAAAGCACACACAGAAATGACAGACACTGTTTATAAAGGATTTGGATTTGTTTTTTGTTTTATCTGAGAGTACACTAGGTATAGCAGTGTAAGACTGGCCGATGATTTTTTTCATATTTTATTATTATCAGAATAGTGAATTTTCTGATGATTTTAATGTGCTGTTTATTAGGCCATTCATTTTCCTAAAGACAGAGAAGTGTGACAAGTGCGACAACAGCGTTTTTAGGGCCTGAAAACACAAACTTTTGAAAACGGGTTTCAAAGTGCACGTTTTTGAAAACGATACAATTATTGTCTTGTTGTGTTGTGTTAGTTTAGTAAAAACATCTGCTGAAGTCTATTGCAGATATAAATATTCCGACATGCGTCTAATCATGGTTGCAAATGCAGTCAACTAGCTCTCGAGAGTTGACGGACAGGCTTTGACTGTTCCAATATGCGGATGGTTTATGTATAGCAGCCCACAGAAACAGCTGGTAATGTAGATGTATATATATATTATCTATGACCATGACAACAAATGAACACAAACTAAAAGTCCATAAAAATTAAACCAAATCACCAACATAATGTTGCATTTGTAGTTAAATAGTGATGTTTATTACAATGTATTGCTATACTGGTGCATATAAATGATGATTAACATGACTAAATATCTTTGAAAAAGAAAAAAACACTGTTTTTAAAGAGTTTGCATATACATCGAACAACATTGACATATTAAGGTTTTTGCTTACCTGTCCACTGCTGGCCTTGTTCCTGGAATCAGTCGGTTCAGGTCGTTTTTCTCGTTCTTCAGCAGGTGGTTTTGCTCCTTTAGTTCTGAGATCATCTGTCACAAATATTACACAAACACAATCAGTCGACTGCATGCCACTTTAGTCTTTAAAAGATTATATGGGGGAAAAAAAAACTATTAGCTGTGGTAATCTGCATCGTGTCACAGATGCTTGTGTTGAACGGGAACATTGATTTAACTGCTGGGAAACATTCATTTACTCAACACACATTCAATGTAGTATTGTTGTGGCTTTGTGAACTCTACTGTACCACCCTAAAACTAAACTACTTCTAACATTTGTGCTGAGCGCTAGTCTCTCTCTCTCTCTCACCTGTGTGAATGTAAAGGTCTCCTCTCTTCCCAGGTTTAAAGCAGTGTTTCTCTAATCCCTGAATATGGAGATAAACAGGAGTATATCTGTGTCTTTAGAGGGCTCTATAATCTACGAGTACTGTCTAAAAACAGGGGAATGTGGGTAACCTGTGGGTCTAACTTGACTTTTTTGAGGATCTATTGTGGAGAATTTGCTAATGCAACTAGAATTTGTTAATGTAATGCCACACCATCAATGAGGTTTTGTAGGAACAAATCAACACACGTCTGAGAAACAGATCAAACACACACTTTTATAAATTATTAATTTATATACGAGGTCATTACACTAATAACTTGGACACTAATGCTGCATTCACGCCATGTCTTAATTACCGTAGTCTCAAGATGACAATATGTGACGTTATATTACTCGGACTGGAATTATGCGTTTCTACGGCACCACAATACATTTTGTCAGAGGGAGTGAGTCTACTCATATGTACACCAGGGAGATCCATAGACCACAATGCGCACATTGTTACGCCAGATAGCACTTCATTTTCTCACACAACTCTAGTGTTTGATATTGGAGTTATTTTGACATTTACCGGCATATTATTTTTAGCTATCTTAACTTTTTTTTTATACAGTTATGGTTTTATTATATTTGTCATTTATTATATTTTGTCCAACAGCCTAAGCATGCATACAGAATGATCCGGAAAACAAATCAATAAGGATAAAAAACTGTAAATAATAAATCAGATCCATAGCGGATTCCAAGTGATCAAGGGCTTATGGCGTCCCATTTAAACCTGTTGCAAGGGTTCCGCCAGTTTTGTGCGCTCAATGTTAGCAATGACGTACATCCGAGTGAACGAGACGATTGGAAGTTAGCGAGGAAAGGGCATGAAGAAATGGACCTTCAACGCAGCCCAGGATTGGGTGATGACTCAATGCATCAATGAATCAGTTGTTTTCAGTTCATTGAAATGAATGACACAAATGAACGGATTTACTAAGTGAATATTTTTGAAAAGTGCTTTGAACATCACACTAGCTGCACACAACAACACAAGTGAACGTGCCAGCACCTTTTCCATCTCGTCCTGGTAGGTTTTCGCCCAGTCCTCGATGGCTTTCTTTTCCTTCTGTGTGTTCTTCAGGTCTTTGCGCAGCCGCTCCAGCTCCTCCAGAAGAGTTGTGACTTTGTTGGCGTTGTTTTTGGCATCCTCTTCTGCCCCTCGCAGACGGTGGACTTCCACACGCATGCGTTCAGACTCTGCAGCATGGCTGATCTCTAGACCATTCAAACGCTCGCTGAGAGAACGGTTGTCCTTGTTCTAGAGTAAAACCAAAACAGAACATCAGTTCATTCTATTTAATTACATAAGTACTATTTTGGGGGGATTCTTGAATCAGAGTAATTTTACTTAAGTGAATTTAACTCATTTATATTTTTTTACGTCATAGCATTCTTTTGTTTAGCAGTCTTTTTTGCTTTGCAAAATCCTGTTTCTTTCTAAGTTTAAATAATTTTTTTACTCCCAATGTCCCAATAAAATTCCTTTTCAACATGGATTCAGACTTTTAAACTCCACTGTACAAAATCTTTAAAATGACATTGAACCTATATTGTACTTTTTTGTCATATGATGATACATTTTCATTTAAAAAACTCTAATTGTCATTAGAATCAGTACATTACATTGACAGCTACATAAACACACACTTAGACAAAAATTCCTGCACAGGGAAGTCCAGATTTAAATGATATGATCATATACAGCTAACACACTATGACCTCATTCTAAAGGAATTAAAATCAGCAAGAAACAAATTTAAAGCAGAGCTATGCATTTTCGCTTTTTGCTCGCAGGTTTCTCTATAGAGCTCCCTCTACACCAGGGGGAAGCGAGATGGCCACCATTCAACCCGAAAAAAGTCATATAACCATTCCAATGACTCCGAATCTGTTCAGTTAAGCAGGGTTCCTACACATTTTCCATTTCAAATTCCATACTTTTCCAGACTCAAATTTAAAATCGTCTCTGTAGATTTTCAGACCATATTAAAAGTGCCCCTATTATGCTTTTTCAAATATTCCCTTTCATGCAATGTGTGGAGCAGTCTGCAAAGGTATGAAAATGAAAGAGCACGCAATAAATTAAGTAATCGACTTAGAACCACCTAAAACGAGTCATCAGGAATTTGAATCCCACTTCCGTGACGGCTACACGTCACTGGGTAACCAACCCGGTCACACTAAATGCATCCCTAGCACCCTATTGTGTTTATCGTGCAATTTATACGCGAGAATTAGTTTTTACGTGCATAGGACACGCATGGGTAGGTTAGGGTAGGTTTAGTAGTGGTGTGGGCTTCCGACAAGCACTGTAAGTGGTAGACCAATCACAGCAGAGTAGGCTCGTGACAAGGAGGGATTTAAAGAGACTGAATCATCGAACCTGTGTGAGATTCATGAAAAATGTGGTGATGTGCAACGTATATTATGAGAAAATGGGTAACACTTTACAATAAGGTTCGTTAGTTAACATTAGTTAACTACATTAGTTACCATGAACTAATAATGAACTGTACGTATACAGCATTTATTAATCCTGGTTCATGTTAATTTCAACATTTACTAATACTTTATTAAAATCTTGTTAACATTAGTTAATGCACTATGAACTAACATGAACACACTATGAACAGCTGTATTTCTATTAACTAACGTTAACAAAGATTAACAAATACAGTAACAAATGTATTGCTCATGGTTAGATAATGTTAGTTAATACATAAGTAATGAACCTTACTGTAAAGTGTTACCAGAAAATGAAAGCGTTTTTTGTAGGAGACCATGCAAAACAATTCACGTGCACATGTGAATAGTTTCTCGAGGGCACAAAAAAAGTTTATCATATACACTACTGTGCAAAAGTCTTAGGTATGTCAGTATTTTCACCCCAAAAAGTGGATTTAAGCCGGTATCACCTGTGTCCCATCATGACAGTTTCACAGCATCCTTCCACCACCCCATCACCTCACTCTTGGCTGGTTTTTCTATCCCAGTCAAAGGGGGATAAATTACTTATCTGATTTCATGGGTGTGAACTCGTGAATGCACAGCATTTTTTTATTATTATTATTTTTAATTCATTAGATTTTTCTATTATAGAAAACTAAACAGGGGCAATAGTCTGGAAATGAAATATTTTTCCATACTCTGCTTTCTTTTTTTCCATACTTTTCCAGACCTGGAAATCACTCAAATCAAATTCCATACTTTTCCAACCCCGTAGGAACCCCTGGTTAAGGTAAAGTAAGCCAAACAAACCTGCATAGTTTTGCATAGTTCACCTTTAACACTGAATGTCAACTGTCAACATGAAAGCATGCCTGTACCCAGTTTCCTGTCCATAATCTGATTTTTTTTTTTTTTTACTAAATAATGATATTCACAGGACAAAAAGGAGGGGTAGAATTTGATAGGGAAATGTAGTGTCTACATGACAGCTAGTTGGATGGAGGGAAGCTTAAAAAAGTAAAAGAGTGGAAGTTGTTTCATGGTGGAGCAAGCTATTACATTTTT